>NW_019014690.1:1461673-1481907 GCF_000150535.2 Carica papaya | reverse complement strand
TCTAGTTTCGTTCATAAAAAAAAAAAAGGATGAGACAGAAATGACAAGATGTGAGCATGAGAGAAGAATAATAAAAGCATACATTTTTGAGGAGATTAATAATAGTGTTTTTATCATTATTTTGTTTATTTTGCTTCTTTTAGGTAAGTGTCATTCTTGAAATCTTGAAGCATGAAAAAGAAGCAAAAATGAATTTTAAAAAAAAGTACAGAGATAGGCACTAGAGCTTGGAATTGTTGGGTTGTAGTGAGTTTAAAGTTGAAAAAGACTATTTATGCTAATTGTTATGGTATTTATGTTCTTCATTTGATTTATGTGGATGTTTAAGTTAAATTATGTCATGACTACTAATGTGACCCACGTAATGACATGAATGAATGTATTCATGCTTATTGAACCTTCAATTTTACTTAACCATCCAAGTTTATTCCTGTGGAGGATTTATACAGTATTATATTCAAATCTTTTTTTGTGTTATTGTGTTTAAGTTCTCTCTTCAATCCATGTTATTAACTTTTTATAGTCTCAAATTCCCTTAATAATGCTTTCAAATATAATGGGAGGCTGTTATATCATTTTTATATTTTTTATATGTTTGGCTTTAAAGCTTTTTCCTTCTTTTTAATTTTGTTTTTTCTATTTTAAAACTAAAAAAACTAGTTTAATTTGTCTATTTTCATGCACTTCATAGGCGTTATTAGCTTTTTAACCCTAACCCTATTTTGTTCAAGTTAAAAACCTCACTTATTTCTCTTTGTTCGCTATCTCTTATGTATTTTAAAACCACTACTTTTATAGGAGTGTTTTCTTTAACAAATTCTAATTAACATGCCATTGTACCTAGTTTCCATTTATATTTGTCTTTTTCTTTTCGTTTTTTATCTTTGAACATGTGAGTGTTTGGATAAATTTAATTAAGTATGCATGAGATGATGGAGACTCAAGTTGGTGTTTTAAACATTTTAATGAAAAATGGGAGGATAAGAGATGGTGATTTATGAGTCATTGCAAATTTCTTTCGGTCATCCTAGAAACTAGAACGAAGAAAGATGGTAAAATTGGTTTCACTGTAACAATTATTAGAACCACCACCAATCATTATAGGAAAATTTTTCAATATTGAAGGTGTTATTAAAAACAAAAGACAAACTCATTTATGGAAATATCATCAAGAAAGCAAAGAACAATTTATAAGAATTTCACAATATTAATTTATAGGATAATGAATGAACTTATAAAGGTGTTGACAATAAATGCAAGTATGAGTGAGTAAGGTGCAATATTAGAGTGTCCAAATTAGTTTTCATTATAACTCTCCTTTGAAGCTTGAGTTGTTGTATACCTTGTACAATGGTGGTAAGGAAGCCATTAGTGATTCACATGGTTTATAATCAGTAGCATGGTAAAGAATATTAATGATGTATTTACATTGGGTGAATAAAATATCATATCTGTAGTTGATAATGCACCTAAACACATGAGAAATAAGTCAAAGGTATGTTAAGAATAGGAATAGCAAAAAACTGTGATCTACATCTCTAGACAAAACCGGTAGTATGCCTACATCCATAGACAAGACCAGCAAGAAAGAATTTTATTATATAATATGATAATACATCATTAATAGGTTAGCAAACATATTTATAGAGAGATTAGCAGAGTTTTTCACAAATAAAAACTCTCTATGATATATATCAAATATTTTTCAAGATAAATATAAAGAAAACTCAATAAATTATCCCCAAAATATAGATAAATATCATCAAAATTCAAGACACATCAGCAAATCTTCCCATTGGCTTGAATTTCCTCTATCATCTAAACAGCTAAACATTTTGTTTCACTATTAAGTATCACATACTCCAGCAAAGTTTAGGTCGCACCTAAACTTGCTATCTAATCCCTAAATAAAGTAACATGTGTCATCAAGTTCTTCACACACAACATCAATCATCCTATCAGCATCTGAACTCCCTGGTTCCTGCAAATCAACTAGCCCTGCAACTGATAAGTTATATGCAACCAAATTCTCATATATCTATGATCATCTAATCTATCTTATCTCCCTGGCTATTATAACACTATATGGTTGTTGTTGATCAAGTGCACTATCACCTTCTTGATTAAGATCATACACTTTATTCCCTAAACCATTGGATTGAACTTTTAACTCTTTTTGTTCTTTGACACTATTATCTGATTCTACTATTGTATTCTCCTACTAACTGTCTAGTGAAGTAGACTCATTAAATGTCATATCTCTACTGATAATCAACCTCTGAGACTTTGGATCACTACACCATAACCTATAGTCTTTCACTCCATATGCATACCTAAAAAATATGCACTTCTTTACCCTCGGCTTAAGCTTACCATCCCTAACATGAGTATAAGCAGGACAACCAAATAATCTTTATTGAGGGTAATCAACATGTGATCCTTACCATACCTCAAAAAAAGTTTTACTCTTAATAGTTGTGGATGGAGATCTATTAACCAAGAAGCTAACAGTTTTCACAACGTTAGCCCAAAATTCATGTCTCATACCTGAATGAGATAACATGTTTTGTGCCCTATCATGAAGCGTCTTATTCATGCATTCTGCAATACCATTTTGTTGTGATGTCCCAACACAAGTGCGGTGTCTAATTATGTCTTATGTGCTAAAGAAATTATCAAACTCATGATTACAAAATTTTAACTCATTGTCAGTCCTAAGACACTTGATCTTCCTCTCCATCTGCTTCTCAATCATGGTTTTCTATCTGACAAATGTTGAAAACTCATCTTCCTTGTATTTCAAAAAATACACTCATACCTTTCTAGAATAATCATTAATCAATGTCATAGAATACCTGATATCACTCTTGGAAGAAACTCTGTATGGACTCCATAAGTCATAATGACTATAATCCAACTTACCTATGGTCTTGTGCAACCTTTTTGTTGAATTTTACTCTGGTCTATTTGTCAAATATATAGTGTTCACAGAAACCCAAAGCTCATTCTTTATACCCATTTAATAAATTATGTCTACTCAAAATAGATAATCTCTTATCACTCATATGACCCAAACATAGATGCCACAACTAATTCTGATTATTGTTCTCTGATGCTGCAACAACTTCTTCTGAAACTATATTTTCCTGAAGAACATACAATTTAGATTCTAAACTTGTAACCCTTAGTTGCCAATGTAAAAAGAAAAATCATATTCTTCTTCATCTGAGGAATATGTTAACACTCAATAGTCTTGATGATATCATCAAATATTCTTAATTTGATATTACCAATTCCAGCTATAAATAACGAACTGTCATCTCCCATATACACGGTACCACTCATCTGCTTATAAGTAACAAACCAATGTATATGTGGACACATGTAGAATGTAGCACCAAAATCAAGAATCTAGGCGTTCTTTCTATGATCCAAATTTACATATAGAACTATCTTAACACTACTGCTATTACTATTATCACAATTATCTCTGTCAACTATATTAGCATAACTTTTCTACTCCTTTCCTCTCTTTAACATAGGACAATTTCTGCTAAAATGACCCTTTTCCCCACACTCAAAACAGTTTTTCTTTTTACCTCTAGATTTTAATTTGTCATTTCTCTATGTCTTTCCCCTACTTACCAAACCTTCTCTTTCTGTTCTATACTCAGTAAAGTTCTTTTATAATTCTTTTTATTTTAGTGCATTGCTAACATTATCTAGTGAAATACTAGTTTTTTCATACAGTAAAATATCAACAAAAATCTCATAAGAAGAAGGTAATGAACACAGAACAATCAATGTATTATCCTCATTTTTAATCTTAATATTTATGTTAGTCAAGTCTATAATTAAAAAATTAAATTCATCAAGATGATGTTTAATGGGCGTACCTTCACTCATTCTAGAATCATACAGTCTTTTTTTTATATAAAAGCAGTTCGTCATCGATTTTATAGAGTACATCTCTTTTAGTTTCTTCCACGCAGTTGAAGCTGAAATCTCTTCAGCAATCTCCTGCATAACATTGTCATTGACACTCATAAAAATCTCACATAAGACTCTATCTTGTATATTTGCCTTTTTCGACTCTTTCACACCCTCAAGATATCTTTCTTCAAGTGCCTCCAATAAATCTTATAGAACCAATGATGATCTCATCTAATCTTTCACAGAGTGAAACTCGTATCACTATCAAACTTCTTTATCATATACTTTATAGATGTCATCTCGAATCCTTAAAATGTGAATTAAAAAACCAAACAGAGAGAAAAAAAACATTATCAGAAAATAAAAAAACTCACAACGAGTTACCACTACACAGAAACCACCAAATGCAACCACTAGAAAACTGGACGTGCCTCCACACTCCTTCATATGCTGTCACATGTGTGATTTCCAGAGCTGTCACACGCAGCCACTGGCCGCCTCACCTCGTCACTAAAAAACACAAAAAAAATGCACAAGAACATGCGACTTGACAGATCCAGCACGGATCTAGTGAAAACGCACCAAAAAACTATCGGGAACGTCGCAAATCGGGTATCGCGCAAATCGGGTGCTGCCGCATTTGTTCATCTTCTCTAGTGTGTGTTCTTCCTCTCTGACTCTGGTTTCACTCACAGATAGGGTCGGACGTCGCAGATCCGCTTTCAGTTTCTCTTCTCTGGCCCTCCTCTTTAAGCAAATCAGTTTTTTTCCACCGCATATCCAAGCTTTTTCCTTTCAACTCTGATTTCACCAGTCGCCACTCGATTTAGCTATTTTCTCTCTCTAACCCAGCTGAAACCCGAGCTCTGATACCACTTGTTGGAAAAAATTAATTTCTAAAACATGCACAATCATACCAAAGTAAATGCATAAAGAAAAGAATACAAAATTTTTACATAATTCAGCAGTGTGCCTACATCCACAACAAGACCGGAAAGAAAGAATTCGACCATATAATCTAAGAATACATCACCAATAAATTAGTAAACCTATTTATAGAGATATTAGTAAGGTTTTTCACCAATAAAAACTCTTGATATACATCAAATATTCTCCAAGATAAATACAAAAATATTCAAATAAATTATCTCCAGAATATAGATAAATATCATCAAAATTCAAGATATATCAGCATATATATGCATTACCTAGGTTTAACTAAGTCAAGCTTCATCCTAAAAATTTAGTTGAGCCAAAAATAATACAAATTTATAAATAAAGGTTGGTCGAGTTGGACTTCACAAAACTCATTTTAAATTTGACTCAATAACATTGTTAATCAAGAATATCTTGGAGATGGATGATATTATCATCAAGTGTAAAAAAACTAGTCCTAATTATCACAGTATCATCCACATGCACTAACAAAAAGGCCTTCAATGAAAAAAAACATTAAAAGTAAAAAAAAAAAAAGATTGAATTGAGTAAACAAAAGCGTAGGATCCTCTTAAGACTATTGAGAGACTTATATATACAATTTAAACTCATAATATAAAAAATCACAATCGTTAAAGTAATGAGGTTATTTAATATAGACCCCATTCTCAAGATTTCATGTAAAAAGTCATTAGAAACATTATACTAATTAAGTGGTTGCTCATTACAAACTACCAAACCGAAAGTAATACAAACATTAATAACCTTAACAACTGAACTAAAAGTTTTAACATAATCAAGCCAAATTGTTAATTAAATTCTTTAATAACATGTCGACCTTATATCTATCAATACTACCATTAGGCTTTCTTTTTAATATGATAAACCCATTTTTTGTTTACAACATTTTACTAATTAGAGAGGAACTAAAGTCCATGTTTTTGCAGCGGAAAGTGTTTGTATCTCATTAGTCATGGCATTATTGCTTCACCTCATATTTAGAAGGTTTTTAAAAACATGTAGATTTATCAATAGGAAGATCAGGTGACTCAATATAAGTTAAATTAAAATATTTCTTCTCTGAAGGAATAACTTATAGTTGAATATGTATGCACGTAGAAGAGTGGAATTTAAAGGTAATAATCATTTAAAATATGGAGAGCTTGTTATATCTTTATTAATAAAAAGAAAGTTACAAGTGAGACTGCTTAATAGTATGATGGTCAATAATGTAATAGAAACTAGAGAGCTTGGAACATGGGTGTCATAACTAGGTGACAAAGTTAAATAAGGAAAATTGAAAGGCAACGATAGGTAGTGAAATAAAGGAATATGTAGCAAAACCATGTGCAGAAGTAATGAAAATTTTTATGGCACAACTAGGGCTATTGAAGTATAAACAACAAGCCAGGGTGTGGCATTGGTACCATCAAGACATTTGAAATATAACAAGCTATTTAAAAGAAAAATGGACACTAAAAAATATGGGATGATGAGAAGATAAGTGACATTGATAAGAAACAAGCTTGTTAATTTTCTTGTGGAACACACTGAGGGATATTAGCAGCGAGAAAGACATGATGAAGGCTATTAAGAAGAATCTCATGAGTAATAAGTTGTTCGTGAAGTTTATGTAATAGTATAGGCCTAATGTGGTGGTAGTTATATGTTTTTTGCTTCTTTAATCATGTATTCGAGTTTTAACAATACACATAAGGGATGAATAAATTTTAAAAGATGAATAGATTGAGTTTTGTAGGCTAAATAATTTTTTAGGAGCTACCTTTTTTGAGAAAATATGATGAGTATGAGGATAGGGAGCAATAATAACAGGAGGGATGGCCATGTTACTAATTTTAATGCTTTGGCCAAGGGTTGAAAATACCAAATCAAGCATGTTTATGATGTGGTCATAATAACATGTAATGAAAACTAAAATTAAGAATTACAGCCAATCATTTTATTAATTCTTATATACCTTTATTTTATAAAGTTTAGAAGTATAAGTAGTGTTCAATAATATGATAAAATTATATTCACAAAATTAAAAGTTAAAAAAGAATCATAAATAGAGTTATCATTATTGTTAAAATTTATCTTTCAATTTTATCATGACATTTCGAAAAGTCATGACAATCCAGCAAATAAAATTTAGTTAAGACTTTGCTCCTTGTACATATAGCCCTTATTATCTGAATAAGTTGTTCCTCTAGTTTGATTCTAATTGAGTTTAATTAAAACTAGTTTGAGAGTTGTGAAATTACAGGTACTTATTCTTATCTTTATATAAATAACAAATTTGATAATTTTCCTTTTGTCATGAGATCTAATAAAAATTCATTTTTCTATTATTTAATAAGGCATATATAAGTTAAAAGCAAGGTAACGTTGTGGATAATTGAATGTTGCAAGTATAATTAATTACTTAATTCTATTAAGTGAGAGCCCAAGGCATGCCTCAACGTACTATAACGGGATAATCAAGTTGAGTCCTAGTCTTATGGGGAATTTAAAAGTATTCTACTAAAGCATGACTTGAAAATTAAATTGTGGAAAGAGATGTTGATAGGTGATGGAGCACTCATAGAGGCATTTCCAAGGATTTATTCATTGAGAGTGGAAAATGAAGCTATAGTAGCACTTGCATTTCATGGGAGGGGAATAACTAATCTTGGAGCATAACACTAAGGAGAAGATTATTTGGATGAGCATATGAGCAATGGACTAGCTTAATGAGGGTATTACAAAGAGTGGTATTGTGTAGGAGTAAGCTTGATAAGGTAGTATAGAAATAAGATGAGAATGATGTTTATTCATTGAGATCTTTTAAGAGGCTATCGAGAGAGGCGACCATCAGGATGTAACTTTTAGAGTTGAGTGTTTAAAGGGCTCATGTGCCACTAAATGTAAAGGTCTTCACATGGCAATTGATTAAAAGACGGGTTCCCGTGATGGAACTCTTTTTTATCACCATCATTATAGACTTGAGAGATCAAATGTGTGTGCTCTTTAGGGACAAGGATTAAAAATGGTGAATCATGACTTCCACATTGCACAAAAGCATGGATAGTATGGTGTATTAGTCTAGATTGGTGGGACATCAAACATATAATGTCGAATGATGTAAGTATATCATTGGTGTTTTAGCGAACTATGGGAGGGACAATGAGTTCAAAGAAGTTAATCGATTTCTTTTTTTATGATGTATTATGGTTTTTTTTTTTTATTTGCTAAGAATGAGAAGGTGTCTAAGGTAAGGACCTACGAGTTAGGGAGATAAAAGATCTTGTGAGAATAAAGATGACTTGATGTTTAACAAATGAATTTTTTCATACATTCAGCAAAAGTGAGTTGGTAGAGATAGGAGGGGTTGAACCCTAAAGACAGAGAGTGGGTGTCTCCCTATAGTGGGAAGTTAAAGTCTAATTGCAAAAAATTCAAATTAGTTATAAAAAAAAACACCCTAAACAAGTAATTGCAAAATAGACATTGTTTATCACAACATTCATCATGCAATTAGGCCTCCCATCATCATACAATTGAGTATAATGTCAATTGTGTTCAAAGGCTTGCAAAATTTTGTTAATGTGTATACATATGGACAATGGTGTTTAAACACGTCCATGATATGAATAAATATTTATTTTTTTTAAATAGGGTGACTATAGTATATAGTAATTTTGGATAGCAATTCTTCAAAATCTTCTGAAACATATCAAATAATGTCGGGGATTCGACAATTCATTTTTGAAACTATATATATAAATATAGGATAAAATTCTACTTTACAGTCTATGCACTAGTAACGACTATCTTCACATGGTACCACCAAATATTTAAAAAAAAAAAAACCATATATGTTTTCTACTAAATTTTCCATACAAAAGATGAGAAAATTCTTGTTATAAAACGGGGGGGAGGAAAGGTTAACTAATATAAACTAAAAATTAAAAGCCTATAAAAGAGTTCCATTAAGCTCTGGTATATGATCCGGGTGAGATAAAATAAACTCGATCAACACCTTCTTGTCGATTCTTTCATGTGATGAAGATGATTAGTCAAGATGTCTTTTCCAGAACCATATTGCATGTCCCTGCAAATTGTAGTTGTATATACATATATACCAATATCATAATTAAAGAGATTGAAATAAAATAAAATAAAATAAAAAACAATGACAATTCTAGAGAATACAAGAAAACAATTATCAATTTTTGAAGGACCAAAGGAAATTCAAGTCAAACAACAACGCTTAATTTTGAGAGAATGAGAATTCAATTCATTTATTAATTACGTGATATACATATATTAATCATAATATTATAAAAATATATTTTAAATAAGAATACAAACAAGAACACAATATGATTCAAATTTATTATTTTTTATTAAAAAATAGACTTGTTAACAATTGAGTTAAACAATAACTAATACTAAAATTTTAACTTAAATTTCACACAGGTTGGTCTAAATCAAACTAGCAATTACTAACCCATGCTACGAAATGTGTATCTCTAAAAATAATAGTAATAAGTTAGCTAGGAATTAAATGGGAATTAATTCAGGCAGCTGTTAAAGACTAAGAATTATTATTTTTTTAGAGTAAAAGACTACAAATTGAAATGTATACAAAAGATATGAAACTTTTGGCTACGTAAGTAACATGCTGCTGTGGAAATAATAGTAAACAAGACTACCAATAAAGTATATCAACTTTTGAATCATCCTTTCCCATCATCTCACACCTTTTCTATACACATACTTATATACATGTATATATATGTATATTATATAATAGACTCCGACAATTATTTGAGGGGAAGTCCAAACACCCACGATCCAATTATATTGATTTCTTTACTTATATATATATATTTCCCATCGGATCTCTCACATGTGATAATGGGATTTCTAGCACTTGAAAAGGACCTATATAATTACTGCATGTTAGGCTCAGGCACTACATATAACGTTTCAAAAGATCTTCATAATCCACGATGCTTTTATGTTCTTATATGTATTAGCCCAACTCTTGTCCTAATTTCTTTCCCTTTTTACGTATAATTCTTTTCTTCTAAGCAAAAAATTAAGACTATGGAGATGTAGAGCATACACTCAATACAACTTATAATAATGGACTTTTTTTTTTTTTTTTTTTTATTTACCTCACTGAACTTTCCCTCTAGCACTCTGATATCAATATGTGCAAAGCATACCAGAGAAAAAAATTGAATCGAATTATATCAAATCGTTTAGACTAAAACCATAAAAATTTAAACTTTATTATATTTTTACCCATATTAATGAGTAGAAATTTTTAAGAAAATATTAAGTATTAACTATATTATTATAATAATTAAGCCCTCCTAATAAGGATGCATGTATGCATACAAAACATTGATTCTATGATTTCACGGGATATATGTATAAATATATATATATATATATATAATGATGGATATATGTGAGAGTGGATTGGGAAGGAAATTAATATGTGGTCCCATGGTACCCCCACTAAGAAACAATAGTAAGAGTATAAAGAAGAAAAAATAATTTCCAAAATTCTTGTGGTGTTCAGAGAAGCCCCAGCTGCTGCAATGATAAAATTGCATCAACTCCTCCAATCATTTTATTCTATAAACTTCTCTCGTGACTCTTCCCTAAAGTCCTACTACCCACTGTTCATGCATGTTTACCACTTCCAACTACGTGACTACTCAATACATATATATATATATATATATATATATATATATATGTAGACTATACACACACACACAGAGATTCAGACAACCCCTTGCATCAATAGTAAAAGCTGGCTACCATTATTTCCTTAAATCGTTGGTAACTCCTCTAGTAGATAAGATCTTATGGATTTAAATCGAGTTACATGTGTTTTCGTATTTTCATTAAAAAAATAATTTTATAATTAAATGTATGTATTAATTAATAAATATATAGTTTTTAACTGATTAAAAATAATTATGTTTTTAAAAAATTATATAAAGTTTAATAATGAAGTATTATTTATATCTTAATAATAATGTAATTAACTTTTCGACACTCATAAAATAATAAGCTAACTTAAACTCACAATTTTACAGATAAAAATAGAAGCACTCAGCATTAATAAAAAACTAAACTAGTTTTAATTATTACAGCATACACGTAGTTAATATTTACATTAGTTGCTTTGTTCATAAAATTAATTCAAATGTATTTCTTTGATATATATATATATATATAATTTTATTATTAATCATTATTATGATAAGATTCGACTAGTAGCAAACTAGTGTGGCGGAGGTGGAGGGTATGGAGGATGGATAGATAGATGAGAATAAGACTAAGAGCATCCTAAGTAAGAGCAAGAGCAAGAGCTGCAGCGCTCGTGACCATGTCAGCATACAGATAAAAGAAGATCAAAACAAAAAAACAAGAAAAGAAACAAAAACCCAACTCATGCAATAAAACATGTCAGACATTTTAAAAAAATTATATATATATATACACACACACACACAAACACTATCAAACCCAATATATAAAATAAAAACAGTAAAAAGCACTAACACACATTTAATGACAGTGTACTGTAAATAATCTTATTATTATTATTATTATTATTATTATTAAATACGTCACACCTATAATCATTTTTTAACGTACCTGTACTTCGCTCCTCCTCCTCATTATCATCATCATCATCTTCTCTTCATCACTGAAAATTCCCTCCACCTCCAAAAGATTGACTTGTTGTCGGTCCCGCATTACCAGTCCTGTTCCTCTCTGATTCCAACGAGCTTATATCCATGGTGGCTTGCTGTTGTTTCTCCCTTTGTGAAATGCCTCCACTCATGCTTCGAACGATTTGTCCAACGCCCAAGAAGTCTCTGGTTAACCTATCAGATCCCCCAATATTTGCACTCATATTCTGATGGAGTTTTTGCTCATCAAGATTGCCAAAGGTGTTTGGCCCGTGTCGTTGCCTTTCTTCCCCATATGGGTTCTGATGATCTTCTCCATATCCACCTCCCAAGATTGAAGGGCTGCCGCTACTAAACGAGTTCATTAGTTCATGAAGGTTATTGGCCTCGTTTTCGCTGAAAATAGAAGCAAAGTTTGATTTGTTTCTTAGCAGAGAGGCAGTGTTGTTGCTGGAGGTTGAACCCATTTGAGCAGCTTTTTGAAGAAGTGCGGTGGCGGACATATGGGGCATCATGTTGTTGATACTGCCACCTTGAATGGGTGTGCCAAAGAGAGAGGAGAGACCCGAGCTGATCTGGTCAGTCATGAGATTGTTAGGGAAGAGAGTGGAGCCTTCACCACCGACGACGTCGACCCCACTAGTACCATTTTCATTGTTGAAATGATTAGGAACCAGAAAACCAGAAGATGGCAGATTGGTAGTTGAGCTGTGTTTTCCTCCTCCATCATTGCTGCTATTGTAACCCAGGTTGAAAAGACTGGTAGTGTTGTTACCAGGAGCCATCTGCATTAGCCCATGAAACTGCTTATTGTTTGACAATAAGTCTTGTTGGTTTGGTTCTTGCATGAAGAAAGCAGGAGAAGCGGCGGGGTTCTGCTGGTGGTGGTGACGGAAGGTGGAGTGAGAAGGAAGGAGATGATCAAATTGGGTGGGTGGAGCATGAGTAGATTGAGAGGTAGTCTGGTCTTGTAAGGAGGGAACTTGTGGGCCTAGTTGAGATAAGCCTAAACCAGCTGCTGCTACATTGTTGTTATTTCCATACAGATGACTGCTTATAGTGCTGATGGAAGGAGGGTGTCTTGCACTCTCTTGAGCCAGTGCATCACAGAAAGCCCTGTGCGTGATAAAACTGTCACGCCTGCAACAATTATTATACAAAGGAATCCATTAGACCATTTTACATTGTTTTTTTAAAGGAAAAAGAAAAAGGAAGAGGGGGATTAAATAAAAAAACAAAAAACAAAACCATGAACAGCAAGTCATGTCTGGTAGCTCTACTACTACATCAAATAATACAATCTTGAATATTACTTGCTTGTAACAAGGAAGAAATTATTCTATGGTTGCTGTAAAAGTAAAACTGTAAACCCCTTGTACAGCAGAAACTGTGAAGAATCTACTGTTGGTTTTTTTATAAAGCAAAGCAGCATAAATTCTATAAATAGTCAAAATGGTGACAGTACAGAATCGAAGAATATATTGAAAGTGGAAGGCTTTTGGTACTGTTCAAAATTTTACCTTCAGA
The DNA here is from genome assembly GCF_000150535.2 of Carica papaya. The sequence goes on along the minus strand of NW_019014690.1, from coordinate 1,468,804 downwards.
TTATTAAACTTTTTCTCCATCGCACTAAATCAATTGAGGAACTACTATGTATATATTAAGTTAGTTATTTGTATGGAAAAGTAAATTAAAAATGAAGTAGAAAGATATAACTATAATGGGTAAAAGTAGAAACCCTAAACGAGTTGGGAATAATAAAGAAAAAAAGCATTGCAGAGCTTCAATAATAGATGAGTTAAAGAGTCAAGTAGGTAGATAGAAACTAGAATAATAAAGCAAACAAGTTCAACTGAAATTCTCCAAGAAGACAGAAACATATTAAGTAGGGTAGGTAGAAAAGAATTTCATACTGATGAAACTTGAAAATGATTAACCAATCAACCATGAACACAAGGTTTTAAAGAAACTGAGTGTTCAATAAATGCAACAAGAGAATGTGTTCTAAGATTTATAAGAAACAGATGAAATCTTGAGAACCCATTTGGGCAACTTCTGAATATTAATCAATGCAAAAACCCCACATGAGAATTATTCTTGAAATAGGAACAAAACTCATCAGACTTTTTTCATCAATAGATAATAATAATGATCCGCCATTTGAGACTGCAAGGAGAGATGGGTGAGGAAGAGAGGAAGGTTGAAGATTGGGGACCTGAAGGTTTAATTAATCATGAAAAGGATGTGCCTGAGAGAGAACAGACCTGAACTCATCTAGCCAAACCATAAGAGAACAAACCTGGTAACAACAACACAGCAACCCTCTATATGGTTTAGCAGCACGTGAATCGGGAAAGTAAATAACAGCTTAAAAAAAAGAGGTGGCGGTGGTTCCAAGGAGACAAGTTAACAAAAAAAAAGTTACTTTTCTTTTCTTCTCTCTCTCTCTCTCTTCCCCCTTTTTCTTCATGATGTCGTGTTTGAAACCTCTATAACCATGGCAGTTTCAAGAGATGATTCACGTGGGGATGGAAGCTTTTCTTTTCTTCCTTCTTTTACCTTAACAATCAAAACAAGAGTTGAAAAGAAAAAGAAAAAGGGAAGAGAGACCCATTAACAAGAAAACTGAAGAGAAGATCGAAAATTGAAAGAAAAAGGACCAAGACTTTTCTGTCTCGTTACTTTGAGGAATCTACGTAGCCCTAACCCGCCAGAAAAAAGACAAGTCATATCGCCTTCTCTCCCAAATCCTTATATATGCCAAACAGGCAAAAGTGTAGCTTTCTTATTCTTGAAATCCCGCTAAGCCCAGAGAAGATGATGAGATGGGTCGGAATTAATTTAATCAAGAAGAAGATAAACAAACATATATATGTATTAAGTAGAAGTAACATATACATATATGAATATATATATATATACATATTTGTATACCTCGAGAAGAGAGTTCCACAGTCACACCTGTACTCTCTGGTGCCGCAAGTTTTAGAATGGGCCTTCCAGTCAGATTGAACAGCATAGCGCTTAGAGCACTTTTCGCACTTCCATTTCTTCTCGCCATGTTTTCTCGAATAGTGCTTTTTGATGCCAGTGAGGTCGCCAAGAGCACGAGAAGGGTCATGGTGGACGCATGTGGGATCAGGGCACAAATAAACCTTTCTCTTCACCTCTTTTGTAGTCTTCTGCTTTAGCTTCCAAGGCAGGTTGTGTCCTCTTCTGTGAAGCTGTAGGTTTTGCTCCCTTTGGAACCCTTTGTTGCATACCTCACAAATGAACCTGTTTGTTGCCATTAGTGTCTTGGGAGATAGCGCTATGACTTCCGCATCTGGATCTGTCACGGGTAAATGCCAAATTAGAAATTATTAGAAAATTCACGATTTAATTCAAGGAAAAAAAGAACAAAAAACACAAACATCAGGCCAAATTAATCCCCTCGAAATCTGTCCAAAATTTAGGGTTTTTTTTATAGAGCCGTGATTCTTTTTAACCCCCCAACAAAATGACCCAGACAAAGAAAATTTAGAAAGGAAGAACTTGATGGGAATTTGGGTTAAATCATTTGAGATTTGAATTGAGAAGTAGATCTTAAATAAAATAATTGTGGGTACTTGCTTGGTGTTCCTGGCTGGTTTCTCTTCTTCTTAGGGGGTTGTGGTGCTTGAACTGCAGATGGAGCTGGTGTAGAGGAATGTTGCTGCTGTCTCATTTGGTTTTGATTTTCTTCTCTTATACCAAATAACGGCACTGAGGAAGACGATGCAGCCATATTTCCGATCACCAAAAGCTTTTTCTCTATCGAATTCCTCACCAACTACTTCTCCTTCTTCTTCCTCTGCTACTCTTGCTTTTTCTCTCTTCAGAAACCGGAATTATGTATATATATAACTATGCAGGAGAAAAGCTGAAATCAGAGAAATTAAAGAAGACTGGGGGATAAAGAAAAGGAAAAGAGAAATGAATCAGCCCATGGATATGCAATTAATTTTATATCTATCCTATGCTATCCTATCCTCCACTGCTCTTCTCTCTTCTCTCTTCTCTCTTCTCTTAAATGCCAGATTTTGAATAACTGATGCTCACTTTAGTTCCTTCTCTGATTCGGTGTCATGCAGATACTGTCACACATATACACCTCTCTCCCTCTACTCTCTCTAAACCCTTTTTCTCTTTTTCTCAATTTTCTCAAAAATTCCCTGATTTTCCTCAGCTCACTTTCAAATTTTCATCTATAACCTCAAAACTAAACCAGATAGCAAAAAAAAAATAAATAATAAATAAAGGTAAGACCCACAGGTCGGTGGACCCAATCCATTCCCCACAAAACGACACAGGATGGTGCGTGAGGGCAAGCATGAACATTTCTATACTACACACACCCTCTCTCTCTTTCTCTTTCTTTCTCTCAATTCATATCTCTTCTTACATTCACTCCCAGACAAATTCCCGTCTTTATCAACTCTCTCCCCTACCCAGTAAAAATATATCAACCTTACCCCCAAAACTAAAAATAACTATTTATTAATAGAACAATTAGGGAGCATAATAAATATAATTTGTAGTAAACTAGAAAAAACATCTGACAGTGTTTTAATGGCGGTTGTCTGAAATTTAGAGAGGAAGTGTGTGGTGGTGAGGTTATGAGAGATGCTTGGTTAGAAACGTGCAAAAGCCAGGGGGAAGAAGATCCATGTTGTGCTCAGTTATCCGGTTGGTTCAGTTACATGGTAGAACCAGGGACCTGCCTGTCACATCAGGTCCACCCCAAGGGTATTTATGTCATTTCACCCTCTAAAAAGTAACCAAATATCTTAATCAACCCAAGACAAGACCTAATCCAACCACTAGGGATAAACAAAAACAATTTTTTTTATTTTTCTTTTTATTTTTATTATTTTTTCCTGCTATCTCTTTATTATATTTATTTTCTCTTTTTTTTTTTTACTACCAAAAAAAAAAAAACTCAATCTTAGGAAGACAGACTTGTCATGTTTTGCCAGTGACGGCTAAACTATTCTGACTGTAGATAAATTAATTAAATTTTCCTTTATTTTTTAATTTAATCCATAATTTTTTTACCAAATTAAATTAAGTAATTAGAGAGGGACATGAAAGCAGATTATTGAAAGGTCATAATATATATACACACACACACATATATATATAATGTTAGAAATAAAAAGTTGATAGCGACACGTTTAAGTTTATTAATCGTGGAATTGAGCTTAGTTTAAGAGTTGTATTTAAATGACAAGTGAGCATTTTTTGGTGTAAGGACTTAAAAAAGGCATCGTAGTTATCATTCTGTAAAACGACAGCTTAACTGTAATCATTCTAATTAACTCATACATACATACATACATACATACATACATACATCCATACATAATATACATACATGCACATTCACTGCATATGCATGTTATTGAGGTTTTCATTTGTGGCTGGACATATATATTCTTGCTGTATACCCATTTACTACTATATTTATCCCCCCAATATAATATATATTTCTCTCATATGTGTACATATTTATGTACGATAATCAATTTTGTTTCTTAATTTCTTACTGTAGCAGTTGGTAAACCGATCATTTAAAGGACTTAATTCTTGAACTTAATAATTTAGTTTTTATATAACTTTGTTTTAGACTCTATGTATCATCTATGTATATATATATATATATATGCGCACATATATAAACATGTTCATGGTAGATATACGAACTAATCACTCAGACATAAACATGAAATTGATCCAATCAATCAACTCATTTTATTAGTTAGTAAGTTGCTATATATCGTTCCCAACGATATACGAATAAAGGTCACAGTAAGTACAAAACAATTATATATGTATAAAATTAGGAAATACAAATAATATCATCAATTATTTTGCAAAATATGTAATATATATCCTAATTCTTCATATAATTAATCTTAGCTACTTAATTCTAAACTATATTGATTAAGAGTGTTGATCAATCTAGAATTAAACAAAATTGAATTAAAGTTTTTTTAATCCTTTAATTTCATATCGAGTACTGTACAAACGAATTTGGACTATTCAGTTCATTCGGAATTAAATTGAGCTGATTTATTTTTTTTAATGAAGTCAATAAAAATTAAAATAAACAATAAATTTATTATAACTATAATTATTTATTAAATTTATAATTAATAAAATAAATAATAATTCAGAATAAGTGCAAAGTTCTCTCACAATATAAAAGATTAAATTAATAGCATGTAGCATATATAAATGAAGTTACTATACAATATCATTAATTAAAATGTGGAATCATAAATTTATGAACTTTCAAATATTGTCAGCATGAGATGGTTAAAATGTAATATTTAAGCTAACTTATGAACATATGCATTCCTAGGTGATAAGATGTATTTACATATATATATGTGTGTGTGTGTGTGTGTGTGTGTGTGTATATATAATAGTGACTATAAATATATGAACAAGTGAAAAGTAAAAGCTGCAAAACACGTTTAAAAGAGGATGTTTATATGTAAAAACAAAAACAAAAGCAAAAAGATTAAAGCTGTAGCAGCCATCTGGAATGGAAACGTAAACCCTGAATGGCCAAGTAACTGACTGCAACAATCTTTTTTCAAATATAAAATTAAAGAAGAAGAAAAAGATGACTATACGTCAAATATGACGATATATACAACTGCAGCTTATTCTAATTCAACAATGGCGGCATCTTACTTTTAATTACACTCATTACCCTCCTCTTTTTCTCCATTTCCCTTTATGTCCTCGCTTTTAATTTCCTCTGCCTTCCATTTTTCCTTCTTTTATTCCATCCCGTGCGTGCAGTTAAAAAAATAAATAAATGAAATTATTTGTAAGAATTCATTAAGAATATTTTTATTTAAAAAATGTATATGTGTGTGTGTGTGTGTATATATATATATATATATCATGTAATTTCGCGAACTGATAAACCAAAAATGTAATTGTCGAGGGAAAACTCCAAAAGAGAGGAAGAAGTTGAGTTGAAGTAATCAAATGTGGTATACTGAAAACATGAAAATTTGAGTACAGAAAAAAAGGAGACAAAAGTCTATGGAAGTATCCTGGAAAGCTCATCTTCGTCCGATTAACTACTTATACAATACATATATATATATATATATATTATGAACTCAATGTGGACACAATTTCCTTTCTTAAAATTGTTCTTTTACTCACTTTTTCTTCATTTACTTCATCAATTCTGTTCTTAATTAACTAACACGTATTATTTATTACTTAATCACAAAACATTTATAATTATAAAACAGATTTCTTATAAATGTATATGTGTAATTACAAAATTTAGATATTGGAATTTATATTCTTAGGATTTAATTAATTAAATTTCTAATTTCCACTCCAAATGAACACAACTATTATATAAATTATGAACCATTTAACACTCTCCTACATATATTAATTATAACTCAATATTAATAATTTCTAAATAAAAATATAATTCGATTGAAATACATAATATTTTCTATTAAAAAAAAATACAAAAATGGTGTACTCCTAATAATAATCATATGTACAACTCTTAAAGTATCCGGATGATAATTGTGTTATTGCAAATTGCTAATGATATATAATATTGAAAGAGAGAAACGAAGAAGGTGGTGGGTTCAATTGATTTAAGTCCTAAAAATAGGCAGACAATAAATGAGGACATTAATTTTGACCTCTCTTAACTCAACTAAGCGTCCAAGACAAACCTCAAAAACTTTCTGTTGGTTTGACTTGGGTCAAACTCCCCGTCATCATCATTTTTCCTTGTCTAAATTTAGTTGCCACGTCTCTAACTAAACCCCCCCTAGTATATAACATGTATTAATGAACTCTTTTTTAAGTGAGAATTTTTCGAAAGTTTGACTGCTAAAACAAAATCATTGAATGAATTTATGTTTTCAAATGTGTGTGTGTGTGTATATATATGTATATGTATATAGACATATATATATATATATATATATATGGAAGTTTTAGCATGAACTACACGGCTTGATAAGTATATTAACATGTGACTTTTTATGTTAAATTCTAATAATCATGTCTCAACGGTATTCCAAAAACTGCTACAACACTGAATTAGAGCATTAATTATATACTATATAGTCATTAAATACTAATAAATGGTTGCTTATTCATTAAGTTTTATTTTTATGTTTGAATTAAAGGAATGGAGAAAAATGAAAGAAGAATGTTAAAAGGAAAATGAATGAATCCTTTTTTATTTAGATAAATAATAAATGAGAAAGAAAATAAAATTATATACAATTATTTTTGTTTGAATTAAAATTAATAAAGAAATAGAGAAAAAGGAAAAAAAAAAAATTGAAAGAAAAATTCCTTTCCTTTTAGATTAATAATAAATTTGTCAACAAAAGGAAAATATTAATTATAAACTTTTTAATGAAATGTACCTCTCATTTACTAATTAGACAATAAGTTACACATATAGAACAAATTTTAAAATTTTATAATATAAATTTTATGTCTCTTATCATTTTTTTGCTCAATTTCTGTTTTCTATTAACCTAAGTTATTCGAGTTATCACATACATGCGAATTACAAAATGGAAGAGCTCTCTCTCTATCGAACCTATAACAACATCTATTTTTTAATTGACTAAATATTTATTACTAGATATTTTATACCATTTTCTATTCATATTTCCTATTTGTAATAAATTAACCCATGAA
>NW_019014690.1:1412328-1427741 GCF_000150535.2 Carica papaya | reverse complement strand
CCACTGCTAATCCCGGAATGGAAATGGGAACATATCACCATAGACTTTATAACAGGACTGCCTAAAGCACGTTCGAGACATGATATGATTTGGATAATTGTTAATTGACTCACTAAGTCCTCCCATTTCCTAACTATCAGAATAACATATCCGTGGACACGATAACTATTATCTATATTTAGGAGATAGTCAGATTGCATAGAGTTCTAGTGACTGTGGTATTAGATAGGGACCCTAGGTTCACCTCTAGGTTTTGGACAAGCCTTTAACAAGAAATGGGAACAAAATTGTCTCTTATTACAGCATTCCACCCTAACTATATGTACAATCAAAACAAACTATTTGCACATGGGAGGATATGCTTAGAGTTTATGTTCTAGATTTCGGAGGGCACTAGGATGACCATCTACCCCTGCTAGAGTTTGCCTATAATAACAGTTATCAGATAAGTATTAGTATGCATTTATATAAGGCATTATATGGTCAACCCTGTAGGTCACTGATTTATTAGGAAGAGGTAGGTGACAAGAAACTGATTGGCCCAGATCTTGTTAATGAGACCACATTAAAGATTGCAAGATCAGGAAAAATATTTAAACGACTTAGAGTAGACAGAAAAGTTATACGGACACCTGAATGGGAGATTTAGAATTTGGGAAAGGCAATCAAGTGTTCTTTAAGGTCACCCCTTTTAAGGGCATCACCAGAATTGGAAAGAGGAGAAAGTTGAATCCCTGGTTTATCGGACCATTTAAAATTTTGGATAGGATTGAGATATCCGCTTACAGACTAGCACTACCTCCAGAACTATCCAATGTCCATAACATCTTCTATGTATCAATGCTGCGCATGTGTAACCCTGACCCCTCACATATTTTATCTTACAAGTCACTTCCATTTTAAGAGAATTTATCTTATAAAGAAGTACCGGTTAGCATTTTAGACTGAAAGAGTAGAGTGCTTCGCAACAGAAAAATTCTCTTTATCAAAGTTCTGTGGTAAAACCATTTGCAGGACGAGGCTACCTGGGAGTTAGAATCAGACTTCAGGGTTAGGTATCATCAATTGTCTAACTAGGGGCAGTAATTTGATGGATCAAATTTTTTTAAGAGTGGAGAGTTGTAACATCTCGATATCAGAATTTAGGCTCATAATGATGTAATTTAATTTTTTCAATGATAATAAAAGAGCTAATTTTGATTATTTTTTAGAAATATGGATTTTGGATGAATTTGAAAATAATTTTAAAAAATATGGCGAAACTGTAAATAAAAAGGGTGTATTTGAAAAAAAAAGTTTAAAAATAGGGGTCAAATCACAAAAATAAGAAATGCGGGCCACGTAGGATGCCACATCAGCAGCATGGCGAGTCAGAATGTGTTGCGTGGCGGGCACGCTAGCACGAGCTCCACGCGAGTGATCCGCGTGCCTGGGCGATCTAATGACCCATGTTCATTCCCACACGCATGAATGGTTCGGATTGATTTCCCATATAAGTGCGATCAGACGACCCACGCGTCTTCGATCAAACGACCCAAATTTATTTTCTTAATAAGCGCGATCGAATGGTTGAAGAGGATCCACGTGGACTTGGATGGATGGCCTAGATCGAGAGAATGGGGATATTTAAGCACATCTTTTATCGAAACCGTAACCCTAGCCACACACCCACTCACCAAAGAAAAAAAAGAAGGGTAGCTGGAGGAGAAGCCCAGCCTCCGGTGCTACCGTATTGGAGACCCAAAACGTGCCAGTGAGTACGATTTTTCTTTCCGTTCTTCCTATTTCTCCTTCCTTTAACCACCTAACACATTTTTTATGCAGATTAACCAAAAATAACCGCGACCTGTGAGGAATAACGATTGAGCTCAGCTGAGCCACCGCACCAAAAAGTCAAAATCGCTGGTAAGCTTCAGTTTTTCCTCTCTTTCAATCGATAAAAACCTCCTAACCATGAGTTAAACAAATTATGATTGAGAACCGGCCAAAAAGTCCTGATCAAGAGGAGGAGCCACTGGAGAAGGACCAAGCGGTAGAGCACGGCACCGCCGCGGCACTAGAACCCCAACCTAACCCCCTGGTGAGAGTTTTATCTTGTTTTGCCATTTCTCACGTATTTTTATGCTATTTTGACATACGTTTCGATCTTAGTAGGAAAACTTAAGAATCTAAGAATCGAAAACTGTAGTGAAAAAAGTAATGTTCTAAACACCGATCTATAGTAAGAATCTATCACCCATTTTTTCTATTACGGTTAAATTGAAGTTAAACTAATAAAAAATAGAAATTTTAGTTAATCTGTGGTCTTTTAATTGATTAAAATATATGTTGTCAATGGAGCAAGTAACTGGTCAGTTTATACCTGTTTTGAGTTTTAAATGTAGTAGTTATTTCTTCAGTTGTTTATTATACTTATCTATTCACTGTATTGCTTATTTTAATGTATTTGTTTTAATTCTATGACGAATGTGATGAAATTTCTTAATCTATGTTGTCATGGCATTCTATTGTATGAATAATACGTTTCTGTCGGTATAATGCATGTTTATTTCATGTACCTACCCTAAAATATGAATTCCATACTCGTGTTGTTTGGGATATAGATGTACGTATCTTTTAAGGCTAAATAGTAAATAAAAGAAAAGATATACATGAATTAAAGTTGTTGAATAAAAGGGGCTTACCGAATGTCTTGGAAAAGAATCTACGGACTTGGTGCATAGGGTGAACTCTACCATAGATGTTACCCTCCTTCGTACCAGGTTAAGAAGTCCCATACCGAAAGGGGTTGAGAATCGTTTTAATTACACTCATATCGGATGGGGTATTGAGGTGGCTGTGTATTTTGGCGCCCATTACCAGACGAAGTATGGGGACAATCATTTAATTAATAGAATGAATGTTTGTGTGCACGTGTAGTGAGGATCTCTATGGACCCCCAGCGAAATCAGTGTGCAAGGTAAAATAATAAATATGAATATGGTAAGAATACAGTTTTAAGAAGTAGCGTAAGATTAATTATTATATATCTTTTAGAATGTGCATTGTATATTACTATTCTGATTCTTACCTTAATAAATTACATTTAAAAATTTACAGGTGAGTTGAGAAATACTAACGTTTTTAGTGAAACAAATAATGAATACACTAGTGTTCGAATTTTATTAAAAATGAGCTTTATTTGTTGTTTTATGTTTTCTACATTCTTTTAATTTTTTGTATCAATGGTAAGGTATTGATATGCTTACTGAGGTAGTGTATCTCACTCTTTATTATTAATCATTTCATATCAAAACGACCAAGATTCGCATTATGAATAGCAAGAAAACTAACTACCTCTCCGCTTTCCCAATTTTGAGCAAAGGTTGATCATATTTGTTTTCTTTTATACTTTTTTTATTTAAGTTTTCAAAGGCATTCCTGTAGTCCTATTGGACATTTTAAGTAAACTGTACAAGGAATGTAACACTAAACTCTAATTGTTTTCATTAAATTACAAATTTCAGTATTACTTATTTCATTATTTCTGAGTCATATGCTAAGAATCCCTAATAAGGGATTTTGGCTTTTACAATGTTTCACCATTTTCTCCCTATTTCAAGCTAATCAACAATGAAGCGACATGTGAAGGGGAAGAGTTATTGGTTATATGAAGCAGAAGTTAGATCTCTCTTCCTCAGTCACGAATATATTGCCAAGCGTCAAAGATAAAGTTGTTGATATGTGCATTGAGGTTACCAAATCGGTCTATGCCATGTCGGCTCCATGCTTTGGTGAAGATGGTACAAATGAGTTTAGAAATGGAGACTACATAATGGTGGAGATGTATGAGCAAAAGAAAATTGCCTTTGGCGAAGAGATCTGTGATGGCGAGTAAGGGAAAATATGGGAAGTTGAAGGGTCAAGAAAATCTGAAATTGATGAATCTAGCTTTGTTCTTCCAGTACTTAAGTTTTTATGGTTTTTTATCTTTGTTAATCTAGAATTTCTTAACTTGGATTTTGATTATTTTTTTTTTAATTATTGACCTTTCTCTAATTGTTTGGTGGAGAAAAATTCAAATGAAAAAGGGATAAGAAGAATAATATTTTGGAATTTTGATTTGAGTTTGATTTTATTTTATCTCGTCTCAGTTCTCATTTGATGTTTTTTTTTTTTTTTTTTGCTCTTATGATAATGGAGGTTCAAGAAGAAGAATAGTGAAGGAGATTCAAGAATATGAATAATTATGATTTTATTTTTATTTTTTTCCTAAATCATAAATCATAACTTTAGGGATTAAAATGTTAAAAAATTATTTAGGAGTAAACTGTAACATATATTATATTTTAATGACTAAATTAGTGGTTTACCCTAAAAACAAATTACATAAGTTGATCTCCATTTTCAAACACTTCAAAGTCCTTAACCTTGTTCATTAATAAATGAAGCTTCTCAAGATTGTTGGGATTTTCCTAAGTTGGGTTTAACCACTAATTTAATCTTAATTTAATGGACCGACCCACAAAGGTTTAGGGTTATTAATCACATAAGGATAAAGAAAAACTTTACCAATAATATACAATCAAGAAGGATCATATGTTACTGGTATATTAATCATTTCTTCAATTTAACAAATGAGTAGCTAATTGTTTTGATTGGATGTTTTAAAATCTTTTAATTAGTTGTCATGTAACATTCTAAGCTCTGTATGATTATTTATATAAAACTTTCCGGCGGTGTATAAAAACTCTTTTCTATTATCTATAAACAGTTTCTCACTTGTGGGCTGATTCCTGGGTCGGACTACATCGGAGATCATAACGGGTCGGGTCGTTCCTGCTTCCGCACTGCTCAAAGCACGGCCCATCGCCATTTCTTCTCTCAAAACCCTTAAACAAATTTCCTGCTTCACTGACTTGACAGAAAATAATAGTTACTTTTTCTGGATTGAGAAATTAGCAGATATTATGCAGTGTCATTTGATACCTCAGGGACTTATCTTCAAGAAAATGCCGTTTTCCATGGAGCTACCCATTTTTTCAAGCACCCACTCCCCAGCCTCTCGTGTCTCGTTGCGTCCCTTTGTTTCAACATGTGTTCTGTACAGTTCATTTCTCCGTTACAAAAAGTTTGGGGAGAAATTGAGTTGTAGTTCCAGGCCTCCTCTTCGAATTTCGATGTGTGTATTGAAGGATTGTTGTTCGTTGAGTGGGGATTTGAAAGGGGATCGTGAGGTTGTGGAAGTGATAGGCATTGGCAGTCGAAAAGATGCTGTTATTGACTTCTGCTTGAATTCGAATTTTCAGTCGGCTTCTTTGCGGTTTTGGTAATGCTTTGTAACTCTTCTTTTGCTTCAGAAATTGCTTTGCTTAGTGCTCCGAGCTCATTTTGACTATCTTGGTAGAAAGAGTTTATAATGCTTAAGTTCATTCTAGAGATGAAGCCACCTTATTTATTTTTACTTGGTACTGTAATTTTGACTTCCCCTTTGACATGCTTGAAATTAGTCCAGCTACATTCAGGAACAATCAATTGAATCTAGGCATAGTTAATATGTTTTTTCTTTTGGCTAGTTAATAAAATTGAAAGTAATTTCACTATAGGAATATGCATCAGTCAGTATGACTCTGCTTCTGCTCAATCTCTTGTAATGCAGATAAGCTTTAGTTCGGCATAAATTGATTTACCTTAGTATTCAACATTCAAGTTCTTTTGTGCAGGAATATTTTGGTGAAAGATTCTCTTCGTGTGGAGTTACATCAAAGGTTAAACGGGAAAGGTTTTCTCAAAATTCTCCTTATTTTTATTCTTCATGACTGTAGTTCGTGTTCCCTCCATACCTCACTTGCAAAAGATTCTTTTTTTCCTATGCATTTGGCTTGAAAAAATCAAAAGCTGTGCCTTTTTTCAGATCTGTATATTCACTTTCCATAGATATTGTACATAATTATATGGAGAAGAGGTAGGCATGATATTAGTTAAGTTGTCATAATTTGAAAGTTTTATTGAGAAGCTTTCTTTGGTATTCTCAGTGATAATACAGTAGTACTTGATTTATGTGCTTGATTAATTTGCTGAAACATAATATGTGACTATACTGAGACAAATGAACAGTAAACTCCAAGTTATTAATACAAAGAATTATTTTCTTTAATTATTAATACAGGCAGGATTAGCTTCATAAATAAATTTTAAAGTGAGCTATGCATATATAAACTGATTGAATATAAAAGTGAGACAAAAGTTGGACTATTATGTGTTCAATTTCTGTTAATTTTAATTCTAAATGTTTAACCTGCAAATCACTGATATTGCAACTAACTAAAAAATGAAATTCGTTTAACTTAGAAAGAAGTTATAAATAAAATGAAAAACAGAAAAGCTAGATAACTTTGTCTTGCTTGTACCATTATGAGGTTTTGAATTTCATGATGGATTTCTGCTTTGCAGATGTTACAGCTAAGATCGTGGAACCTTCACATTTTATACAGTCATGCTCAAAGACTGTTATCCTTGTTTGTACATTTCTTACCTATAACTCTTGTTTTATTTATGTATTGTGAAACATATTATTACTTATAGATATACAACATTTTCTCTACATTGACCAACGTCAAGGACTCTATATCAATTTATTCTTTGATACAAAAATGATATTGGATAAATTACAGTTAATTTATGTACTTAGGAATTTGGGAATAATAACCTAAACAACACCTAGGGTTTTGTTAGACATCACCCACCAAGAGTGAAGCCCGCAGAAGAGACAGACAAGAACTCCAATTTTGGTAGAGTAAGGCAATATATAAGAGAACGGGGCCTTAGACAAGCTAAGGGGCCAAGCACTCTACTCACCTTTCTTCTTCTCCTCACACAGGAGATTTAGTGTAAACAGATGATTTTCTGTCAAACTATATATCCCTTTCTCACTCAATTTGGAAATTCTGCTGCAAGTGGTTGCAAAACTTGGGTGCCCCTGCAAGGAATTCCACCATATTCCATGCAGCTATTGTTGTTGATACTGTAGACCCTACCCGAAGGTTCAGGCCAGATTGTAGGAAATGGCAATGCATTTGTATTTCTATGAGAAGCTTTGTGGTACTCATGATTCCTTGTATCTAGGAAGTTTAAACATCATATTTAAGGATTTGATTGCATCACATACCCATAAAATTGAGAAATTATCAAAGTATTTATTGATTAATTGAAATCTCTCTTAAGAAGTGGTTAAAAAAATATTTATAATGTTCCTTAAATAACCTTTACTAAATATGATTAAGCTAAAGGGTACTAAAACTAACCTAATAAAAATAGGAAATACTATTAGAAATAGGAAAACTAAATACTAATAAGAATAAAATCCTAAAGTTACTTAAACTATAATAATAGACTCCTAAATAGTATATTAGTTTTACATTTAAAATAATTGTAATTTCTAATCTATTTAGTTAATCTATTGCTATTTTATTTTGCATTATTTTTCCTTGGTTGGAGAAAACTTGTTCACGCATTTCAAGTGGTGAATGATGTAAAATCTTGATTATCAACCTTTCACATAAAAGTTAGCAACCTTTGTGCTCGGTTATTCTCTTCAGTAGCAAACATAATGGAAATACATAATGGTTTATTAGTGTGAAATCCTAGCAGGAGGATAAAATCAACTATTGACCAATTTGCACCTAAACTTATCCTTGAGTTGAATATTATTAGACCCTAATTATAGGCCTATTTTCCTCCTTGCATTGAACTTCTATAGAACTTTCTTTAGGCAGTGAAAGGTCTTGAGGAACCCTAGAATATATATTCTTTTTTCTTTTTTTTTTGAAATAAAGAGTGTAAAAGTACTATTCACAAGGTATCAAGGGGGTACCACCCATTTACAAAAAACTTACATTTGTATGAGAGTATCAATGATTATACCAAAATCCTTCATTTTATATATGCCCCTCCCAAAATCAAGGACCCAAAAAGATGGAACCGTGTATTCCTAATTTTAGTCATCTCACCCTTAATACCCTCAAAAGCCCTACTATTTATTTCTTTTCATAAAAACCAAAATATAGTAAGAGGAATAAGGTTTACAGTTTGTTTTTTTTTTTTTGCATAAACCTTCCCAAGCCCATAGTTCATCTTTCACCGACCCCGCGATAACCCAGTTCATTCCAAGCAGTTCATAAACCATCATCCATAATTCTTAGGCCATAGGGCACCACAAAAAATATGATTGCAGGATTCAACAACTTTCTTGCACATGTCGCACACATTAACCATAGCTTTACCTCTTTTCATTAACTTATCAGTTGTCAAAATGCACTCGCAACTTGCCTCCAAAGCAAAAAAAGCAACTCTTGGATGCGTTTTAACTTTCCAAATCTGATGAGCCTGGAAATTAGGAATCCCAGCAAGCTCTCTTCCCATAAGGTACTTATAATAAGATTCTACCATGAATTCCCCATTCTGTTTAAGCTTCCATTCAAGCTGGTTCCTATTCTCATTGACATGCACCGTGGACAGGAGCCGTAACAATACTTTATATTCTTTGATTTCCCAATCATTCAAGTTCCTGGTCATATTCACAATCCATTCTCTACTGCCATTGTTATCTCTGTATGCATCTTCAATAAACATGTTCTTGGACTGGGCAATGGCGTAAATTCTTGGGAATTGTCTTTTTAGGGTACCCCCAACTACCCACTCATTCAACCAGAAATGAATTTTGTTGCCTCTCCCTAATCTCCACCTAATGCATTTCTGCATTTTATGTCAATCCATCAAAATTCTCCTCCAAACTCTTAACCCGTGCGATCTCATCCCATGTTTCCCTGCCATCCCCTCCTCAAATCTTCCCCATCGAGCCTCAATCACTCTTTTCCACACTATATCCTCCTCTTTCAGTAACCCTGTTCTCTATTGCCATTGTTATCTCTGTATGCGTCTTCAATAAGCATGTTCTTGGACTGCGCAATGGTGTAAATTCTTGGGTTAGGCTACCCCTAACTCCCCACTCACCCAGCAGAAATGAATTATGTTGCCCCTCCCTAGGATATGTATTCTTAGGGAGACATGAAAATTCTTCTCTTTTCTTAGCTTCAATACGTTCCTTCTCTTTATCTTTTTTAATGACTACAGATACTTTTCGACGTTTGTGTTTATTCATTTCTTCTATAGTATTAGGTATGAACATAAAATGATAAGCATTGGTAGTGTCATTATGTTGAACATGTCAATTGTAATGTCAAGGTTGATCCAGAAGAATATGTGTGAATAGCATAAAGACTATATCACACAAGATTGAATCACTGCAGATACCAAGGTGAATAGAAACAAGACTTTATTAAGTGTTACCAAAATATTTGAATTATCTGCCCAAGCTAGTTTGTATTGTTTGCAACTGCAGCTGCATCAAAAGATTAAGCCGTTCAATTATAGAGATTGAAACAAGATTCCTGCAATAATGTTTATGAATAAAGATTCCAGCGGGCATGATTATGAATAAAGTTCCGAGTAGGGTGGCTAAACAATTAGAGATCATTCGGAATAAGTTTCTTTGGGGAGACTCTGAAAATAAAAGAACATATTATTTGGTCAACTGGGATGAAGTCAAGCAGTCGATGACCATGGGTGGCCTGGGTATAAGGTTTATTACTAGTCTCAACAAGATTTTTCATGGAAAATGGATTTGGAGGTATTTCAATGATGTTAACAGTTTGTGGAGAGGAATTGTGGACCTCAAGTGGATGAACTTTGACAGTAATGGCAGTCTTATTTTCCCAAAAAGATCTCATGGTACTAGTGTTTGGAAGGGAATTTTATCCATGTTCACTGAGATGATGTCAAATACTTGCTGGAAAATTGGCAATGGGTGCAGGGTGAATTTCCAGAATGACCGTTGGTGCAGTGATGACAACCGTAAATCTGTTTTTCTGGCTATTTATTCTATTGCACAACACAAAAATTTGATGGTTTGTGATGCTTTTGACAATTCTGGTTTGTGTAACGTGTTGGTTACCCGAAACTTAAATGATTGGAAATTGGATGAGTATGGGCAGCCTTTAAACCTGATGGATGGTATTATTATTCTGGACAGACGTGACACTTTGATCTGGAAGGGGCAAAAAAATGGCATTTTTAGTATCCGGTCTTTCTACAACATTCTCTCCAACTCTAGTAACCGGTGTAACACTGTCAATTCTCCTTTCCCTTTCAAATCTATCTGGAAAACCGGCACTCCTCCCATAATTGCTTTTTTTGCTTGGGAAGCCAGCAAAAAGAAGATTCTGCCTTTAGATAATTTGATGAAAAGTGGAAAAGTTATGGTTAACAGGTGTTTCCTTTGCAAGTGTAACGCCGAAAGCAGCAATCACATTCTTCTATGGTGTCCTTTCGTTTCTAAACTTTAGGCCATGGTCTTTAATTTAATTGATATTAATTGGGTAATGGCTGGATCCGTTCATGATGAGCTCTTGGCTTGGAATGACTTGAACTCAAGCAATCACGTCAATCGCCTAATTCCCCTTGCTATATTTTGGATTATTTGGAAAGAAAGAAACAATAGGGATTTCGAAGATAACAAAGATACTTTTGTAAATATTAAAAATAGATGGTTACATTGTTTTGGTTTCATTCTTTTGGGTAGTAACTTACTATCTTTCGATGACATTGGAGCTATTATCGATACCTTCCTAGATATGTAATACTTTGTACATGGGCGGTACCCCCTTGGTGCCCTTTTTTAATACATTTACTAACTTCTATCTCAAAAAAATTCCAGCGGGCAGATTGTTATGATGTTTACCTTGCTTCATTATAGAACAATACTACATGCTTGAAAACAGATAGGAATGTTCTATATAGTCCTCTTGACATTCCGATGTTGATCATGCATTATAAAGCTATATTATATCTTAGATATTGAATTCCGTAAGCATTCAGCACTATCATATTCATGATATGTCATATCAGTATGCTGATCCACTTTCTGTTTCAAAGAATGATGATTTTGTAATGAACTGATTTACAATTTAGAATTGTCAGCTAAAATGGATAAGATACAAAAGTATCACTCTCAGTTGTAGCAAAAGAAAAAGTGGATTCGAAATATAAATTTTTTGGGAGGATTTTTTGAGAATTTTTTAATTGTAAAATTTTGCATCACTCTTCAGTATAATTGGCCAGAAATAGTAAATTTAGCTTGCTAGTTCTTTGTACTTTACCTTCTAAATGAAATGTAATGACAAAGAATTCTGCTCTGCTTTATTTTTCCCTTATTCAGGTGGCTAGTGCAGGATATGATTTGGATCACAGTGCAGCAATCGATATTCTTAAAACAGTAAGGTCTGCAAATGGACTTGTTGTTGCTATTGTTTTGAAGCCTTTCAGCTTTGAAGGGCGTAGGCGCCTTGACGAGGTAATGCAAGCTTAGCAACTCCAACTAACAATGTCTCTTTGTCATGAAATATAATAAAATTGAATTTATTTAACAAACACCGACAAAGTCAGTGATATCAGAATTATTTTTCTTCATCCTACATACAAAGTTCCCAATAGCAGCACTATAACTTGACTGTTATGACCAGGGTTATTTCCACTGCATAAAAATGTTGTAGCTTGTATGCAGCTCACATATCATTTTAGTATTTGTTGCATTACTTTTTACTGAGCCAGGAGGATAAAAATTCCATATTCTTACTTGATTTTAAATGCTGGGGTCTTCCAAGATAATAAATTAGTTTGAATAGGAAATTCCAATGAGCTACCAAACTTTCTGCAAACAGGAAACATTTTCAAGTGTTAATTTGACTCTGGTGAAGTGACTGAAAGAAGCTGTCTTTAAGAGCTTTATGGGTCTGAATAGCAGTTTGACAGTTAGGAGATTACATGGCTGCATGTTTTTGTCAAGTGCTTTAGTGAAAGGTTTTTTTTTTTCTTTTGGATAATGATTGCATAAAAGGTTTTAAGGTGGATATTTGGGCATTGGGGAGTCTGTAACAACTGAATGTAGTACAGATGCAGCTTGAAGGAGTTCTCTTTTGGTAGAAATTTATGAATGATTCAACTCATGCAGTGTGTAGTATCAGTCATTCACATGATTTTTTTTTGAGATAAAAGAGTAGAAATATGTATTGAATGTAGGCACAAGGGTGTGCCGCCCATGTACAAAAAATTTACAAGTCAATGAGCATATCTACAATCTACCAGTCATTCACATGATAAAGCACACAAGTTATTATTTGGAGTAAAAAAATATGTGGAATCTATTTACATGAATGTGCTTCAATCTTCTTAAAAAGGTTCTTCATGGAGGCTGTTAAATTGCTTTCTCTTTTGTCATCCAAGAAAACAAGTTTCTCTTTTGACTCCTTCCTTGTCAACCGCTCAGAAATGGTTCCTGATTATATATTGTTGTAGTTATTGACCTTTTGAGTCTTAACCTTCCAGTTTATGAATTTAATGAAGCTAACGATTTGTCTCCTGTCTTATTTCTTTACTGTCAACCCAACTTGCAGGTCAAAGATTTGGCTGGCAAACTTCAGGATCACATAAATTTTTGTATTGGTAACTATTTTGAATTTGAGCTAAATTTTTTCTTCTATTCATATTATATACGGCAATGACCGAAAACAAATGATGCAATAAGAAAGTGCAAATTTAACTAAGTCATTAATGTGTCAGTACGAAAAAAAAAGCCTGGTGAGAACATCTATGAAGTTCCTGTCAAAAAGTACGCCATAGGACAGCCAACTCGTAGTTCTTTAATTCTCATTCCAGGATATAATACCCTATAATGTATAAATAAATATTCCTTTTTCAATTATTGTGTCCTGTCAGGTATTTGATTCTTATGTTTGTGGATATTTATTTAGTAAAAAATTCTACCCTGACACTGAAACCTTTCTATTTTGAAGCTAAATAGACTGTTCTTTTGCTTGTCTACCAGTAAATCCTTTTATAATAAATACAGTTCTACTGGTTGGATTGCTATGCTTAAAGAGCACATCTATTTTGCTATTTCCAGATGTAGATACTGACAAACTACTTAAAAAGGATTTAGTGACTCTGGATGAGGCTCTGAGAACTGCAAATAATGCTGTCTTGTTGGCAATAAATGCCGTCGCAGTTCTCCCATCTGTGAGCATACCTTCTCTTTAAGTTTTGTTGACTTTCAAGATTCAGAATTTGTTCATCCTTTCACAGTTGGTTGTCTCTAAGATGATTTCAGGGAGTTCAAAAACAATTTTTGGATGCGAACAACAATTTTAAGGAGCTTAAAATTTCAGACATTGTAAAAGTAAGCTTTCACTCTGTTGCGTTTAGCAGATCTATCAATCGTTATTATTTGTTTTTTTTATATATATATATGTGCAAAATAGAGTTTTCTGTTTGAATGTTCAGTATGATTGCCACTTTATTATCCTCATTTCTCGCTGCATATAGAAACTTGGGCAATGTATTTTTTTCGTCACTTATACATTTGAATATGATGTTTCCCTATATGTTATATGATATGCCTTGTCTTTTGCAAAGCTAATGCAACTGTATGCAGATTTTGGAGGGCTATAAAGAAGCAAAAGTTGGATTTGGAGTTGGTCACGACATTAAAGCATCAATTTTACAAGCTATATATGACTGTCCCTTTATTGGTGCTGGTATAAAGGTACAATAAAAGTGAACTTTAGGAAGAACTTTTAAAATTTTTCAACTGACCAATGTTATGCAAAAGATTATTATTGCTGTTTCTCTTACCATTTTTCTAATTTTTTCCACATTCATTTGCTTCTTATTGACAGGATTTAAATGGAATAATAATATGTATTTTTGCAAGTCCAAATCTTGTCGAGAACAATAATGCACAAGCTGTTTTGGAAACTTTTCGTCGAATCACAGATTACAAAGGGCAAATCATAATATCCACAATTCATGAACCAAATCTGGAGCCGAATGAGCTCATAACAACAGTTGTTATTCTAAGGTAAAATTCTTGTTTTAAGATTGCATATGCACTGTCAATTGAGATGTGCTTGATTTCATGATTTTTAAACTTCAGTTTATGTTAATCTTCCACATAGCTGTCAAATTGAAAAACTAAGTCGAAAGTCATTTTTATTTAAGATTCTTATCTAAATTTCATCCTAGTTCCAGTTGTCTTCAGCAAGAACCGCCTCAGGAAGGCAGAATTTTGTCAAGACTGGCCCGGCATTTTCCTTTTTTTTTTAACCTTTTAAGGAGATATCACCCACAACCAAATGCCAGTAAAGGAAACAACATGCCCAAAGATGTGTACCCTTCTGCAATGATAAATTCTAAAAAGTCTAGTGAAGTGGAAAGTAGAATAGATTTGGAAGGTATTGCTGAAAGCTTTAACAATTACTCTGAAGAACTCCAGGCAGTATCTAGTGACAGCTATAGTGATGACTATGCTTCAAGGTTCGGTTGTATTCTCCTTTTTGCTTTATTCTGAGATTTCCTTTGAGATTATTGTTCTATTCTAGTTATAACTGTTGTTTCTTTGTTTATTTCTTAAAAAAATAACTGTTGTTTCTTTGTTGATTATTGTAGTGAAGCGGATCAAAGTGAGGTTGGATTGCTAGAGAGCATGAAGGAATCCTTCAATTTCTATGATGAAATTACAGAAGGTTGAACAGAGTTTTTTCATTGTTAAACTTGATATTTGGTTAGCACTTTGGAGAGTCCAATTCTTTGACCTGGGAAATAATGGTCAGAATGCTTTGCAGGATCTCCTGCTTTCTTAAGGGAACAAGCCATTAGTTGGAACCTGGGGCCAGGGGATGAGATTGCACAGCAATGGGCCAAGAAAAGAGAAGCCGAATCAGGGGATTCTCCAGCTCTTGACAGCCTGAGCATATTCAGTCTTCCTGTTGGTGTCAGACCTTCAGAAGAGTTGAAAGATGGTTTCCGTATTTTTGCACAATGCCTAGAGCCAATAACTGAGGATGATGTAAAAGCACAACGGCTTGTAAATTCAAATAAAGCTATGAAGGATGTATATGATACTGCATCTACATTATTGAAAGGAAAATATGCTGATACTCCTAAGAAGCAAGGAAACCTTTCTGTTCGTGCAGCATCTATGCTAGTAAGATGTGCCTCACATTCCTTTTAGTAAAGGCTTCTTGTTTTTTGGGCTTGTCCTATGCAAAGGATGTATATGATACCATCTACATTATTGAAAGGAAAATATGCAGATATTCCTAAGGAAACCTTTCTGTTAGTGCAGCATCTATGCTAGTAAGATGTGCCTCACATTCCTTTTAGTAAAGGCTTCCTCTTTTTTGGGTTAGTCCTATACATAAGGCCTTGCAAATTTAGGAATAGAACTCTAACCTGAGGTTCTGATAGGAACCACTTTTGCAACTGGGCTCTACACGCTTGGGCAAGAACATGCTTTTATTACATGGTTTTCCTTATTTTTA
>NW_019014690.1:1379729-1411851 GCF_000150535.2 Carica papaya | reverse complement strand
AAGGTTCGTATCCAATCCTGTATAACTTTAGTTTCGCAGGAAACCTCATCCAAAATTTAATCTTGGTTAAATACTACATACAGAAGCAAAAGCTCACCTCATCTTAACCTGACATATCCACATTATATGACAATTGGAAGCACAATCTTCGTTGTAATATTATGTCAAAGATATCAGCCAAAAGAGCACAAAAGATAGGAATAGGTGAAGCACATACATATATAACAATGAAAATGCAGTAGAAGTATTCCTTTTTTTTATCGGTTTCCAATAGAAAAGAAGCTAATATATTGACTTTCTACTGCCAAATCTCTGACAGGTGGATTGAGATTTGGGATCAAGGTGTTCTTGTGACCCGTGAACAATTGGATTCTGATGCCAGTGCTGGATGACTATCTCCTGATCTTCTTGTTGGGTATAATATTTTCTTCTATGTAGTTTACTATATATCCTCTTTCTAAAATGTATATATAGTTCCCTTAAACACCACCTGAGATTGAGCGTTAGACACCGCCATTTGTTTATTGTTTAAGAAACAAGCTCTGGTAAATCCTCTCCTGCAAAATGTATGTAATCTCTATTTCAGTCCTTATCCACGCCTACAATCTTTATAATACTCTCAACATCTATCAATTCTTATTCCAGTTTAACCTAATTCTGACATTTAATGTTCATATTACTCAATAGAATGAGAACATGCTTTGTTGACTTCTTTTAGTTTTGTGGCTTCAATGCACTTTAATTTACAGGAATACATTTCACCACCAGAGAATTTAAGATACGGTGGAAGCAAGGTTAAATATTGAAATCACTTTTAGTTTTGCATGTGAAGACCGATGCATCCAAACGAATTTATTAGGGAGCAAAGTTTATTAAAGATTTCTTTTAGGATATCATAATATTATGTATTCTTATAGATTGTATATTAATTGCACATATTTTTTTAATTATTTATAAAATTCTGAAAGTCTACGGAGAGCTATATAATTCTTTTATTTTGAAATAATTGTGATATAACTTTACAATATATATATGTATGTATGTATATATGTATGTAGAGTATGACTTACCTTTTCTATCTATTTAGGAAGGATGGGGATTAAAATTGTTTAGTTAATTGACAAACAAGCATTTGTACGAGTATATGATGTATATTTACTTTTAAATCTGAATGGTGTAAACTATTCCCACTATGAGTGCAGCCACATTCATGTTTCAAGCCCAAATTGTAGAACACAAAGGAGTTGGTATTTCGGTTTTTGTTTTGGAGCGGTATGTATTAGTATGTATAAATTTTGGTATACTTCTTAAAAATTATTGTTTAATCTATAATATATACATATATATGCATGATTTTATGTATGCATATAAATTCTTTTTAGTAAAATATATACGTACAAATTATATGTACACTATTTCATAATAAATTTACAAGAAAACTAAATTATTTTTTTTTTAATCTTCAAACCCATTGATATTTCTCGAAATATCTCAGAGTTGAAAAAAATACATTATTTGATCAAATATTAAATTTAAAATAAATTTTATTGAAATATTTATTTCAAAAGTACCTTAAATGAGTTAAATTTATAATTTAAAATATAAAAAAAAGATTTTATATTAAACAATTATAAATATATATATATATATATGTTTATAAGTTATCCAATGTGAAAAAACAATTTTAGCTTTTAATTATTAATCAAAAATAAAAAGTAACTTCAAGCACAAGCAAATTTGTAATAAACAGTGTAAAGAAAAAAAAAATATTTTTATAATTTAGTGAACCTTTTTATGATGAAGGTTTAATTGTAAAAATAGCCTTTCATTTTTACTTTATTTTCAATTTTGTTGCTAACGTTTCAATTCTTGCACTTCCAAACAATAGTTTTTTTTTTTTTTTTTTATAATTTTGGCAAGGTGTTTGTGAGAAAATTCATAAGTTAATAAAAAAAATAAATATTATGTGAACTAATATTGTTTATGTAAGAGAATGGAGGAAATACACAATCGCATTCTATTTCAGTGTCCATTACATATAGTTTATAATTTATGATTTTTGAAAATTTGTAATATAATAGGATCAGTGTAGGTATTATTAATAATAAATTTTAAGCTTGAAAAGACATCACAAATTAAAAAAATATATATATTTAAAGCTTATTTTAAATTGCGCGAAAGAAAAGAGATATGAGAATTTTTAAAGAAGTAATAAAGAGTATTGATAAAATTAAAAAGAGATAATTTTAATATTTAAAAGTTTTAATTATTAATTAACATCTGTATTTTATGGAGAATTTAAATAAACTAATTGATATGTAAATTCCTTTTTGTACCCATTTAATGCATATGATTGATGATACACTTTACACTTTTAATTGTTATTTTTTTAAAAAAAGTTTCAGCTCTTGCAATTTTTAAACATTTATTTTATAAATTTAAATATTAAAATAAGCAAAAATTTGGAAATGTTTAACTCTTTCTGTTATATCATGTTGTCGACATGTGAATCAGTATATTTTATTTTAAATCATATTTAATTTTAAAATATCTAAATTTAATTTATCAAAAAGTATCTCTTAAGAGTTTTATTTATTCTTTATTATCCATCTAGACCACATAAATATAATTTATTTTAATTTTACCTTAGATTCATTATACCTAATATTATTAATTTTCTGATGACATAACTTTACACGGTAGGATATATTTAAAATTCGTTTATTCTAATATACAAATTAGATTAAAAAATAATAAACTTAGTTACAAAATTAAGAACCAAACTAAGAGTTAAAAAGAAAAGAAAAACGCACGTTGTTCCGCCGACAATTTCAAGTAGGCCAAACCAAAGGCATTATCCTTCAAGGATTAGGACAAGATTACATTTTAATTAATTAACTAATTAATTATTAATATTTTGTTAACTGAGATTTTTATATCCCCCCCCAACAAATTCCATCATCACGCTTCTCTGTCAATCACAGTCCCGAAATGTCTCTCAACTAAAACACCGTATACGACGGAGAACCTTGTTTCGACAGGAAGACAACCGCCACCTCCGTCTCCGTCCTCCGATAATACCCTTCAGGGATGGATGGGCTTTCCTCGCCGCCTACATCCCAAATTCGAACGGAGGCGCTACCGCTTGTCCTCCGCCGCTGCTAATTTCGCCTCCGCCATGTCCCCTTCATCTTCTCTCCTTCCCCGCCTTGTTATTTTCCTTGCCGCTGTTTGTTTCTCCTGTTTCTTGCTTTACAGGGCAGCTGATTCCCTCCAATTCCTCCGGCATCCCTCCTCTTCCTCTCGTTTCCTCCCCTACATTTTCCCTTCTCTCTTCGATGATTACTCTTCCTCTCCGGTAAGTTTCCTGATTCATTCTCTAGTAGTTTTTTATTTTTAATTAATTATGCTTGTTTTGTTATCTCCCCCTGAGATTCAATTAATCAACAGATATAGCGATGATAATTTCGGTTCGAGCTTTAAAATTAAAGTCGGCATTGTTAGGAAAATGGATAGTTTTAGCCGATTCAGTGGAGATTCCAATACGGATTCTTGAATATCTGAGTTCAACAGTTGAAGGATTGCTGTCAAGTGTCTACGTAATAAATAGTTTTGATTTAGGTTTTCTGGGCTTAGTTAGAAAATAAGTTGGCAAATATAATCTTCTTTGTTCATTTAACCTTTCGAACTTTCTTATTCATGTTGAATAACTAATTGTTTAGCTACTTCTCCTATTAAAACTATGTAGGCTAACGAGGAAAACAAGCTTCAAAATATCCTTAGCAATGCTGCCATGAAGGACGGGACTGTTATTTTGACAACCTTGAATGAAGCGTGGGCAGCTCCAAGTTCAATACTTGATCTTTTCCTTGAAAGCTTCAGGGTTGGAGATGGAACTCGCAGGCTTTTGAACCACTTGGTTATCATTGCCCTGGATCAAAAGGCATTTACCCGATGTCGGCTCTTACATAACTATTGCTATGCTGTAGTCACTGAAGGAGTTGATTTTCATCAGGAGGCATACTTTATGACCCCTTCCTATTTGAAGATGATGTGGAGGAGAATTGATTTCCTGCGTTCTGTTCTCGAAATGGGTTACAATTTTGTCTTCACAGTAATTTCTTTCTTTTTCTTTCTGTCCTTGATTCAGTAGTGAACAAACATACTGTTCACAATTATTAATTTTATTACTTGGATGACCTTTTCAACTCTCTGCCATTGTTGCTAAGTTTGTTTTATTCTTTTGTAAATTGGAGATTCTTGAGTTTTTTTTCTCCTATCTACCAAAAACTTGCTCATCCACTCAAACAAAGTTAGTAACTGTTAGATATGCTACTAGCCATCACTAGGCCTATCTACTGAAACTTGCTCATCACTTTATAATTTTGGACTTTTTATAGACAAGAAGTTAGAATCATTTTGCCCTGGATACTAGAGGAGAAGGGGTCCTCGTAATACCCATTCCCTAAATAAAAAACAGTATCAAGTTATCCAGGGCTTGTAAACTGGTAAAGAGATTTCTTTTGACAGAGATATAAGCCATTACACAATCAAAATAACCGAGAGATTATAGCTATAAATTAACTTTCATCCGTGAATGTTAGAAGTCAATGCACCTTAGATTGATTACAATGTAACTAAGAAAAGATTATCTATCTGCTATCATGATATAAATGAACAGTTAAATTTGTTCCTAAGCTGACAAGAATAGAGTTCAGATTTTTTAGCCTTCAAGTTGTCCTCTGTACTGAATATTGCCTGATTTTCAGTTTAGTTTTCATGTTAGAACATGTTAAGAGATAAGCATTAATGACAAAAATATTGATCATGATTTTCTAAAGCAGTTTATATGTAGACTAGATATGCTTGCATAGATCTTATCAGAGTCTGTTCTGCCTTGTGAAGTAATATTGTGCTTGTCGTCACTTACCTTTTGGTTGGTTTCTTTCTTCCTCCAGGATGCTGATGTCATGTGGTTCAGGGATCCATTTCCACAGTTTTATTTGGATGCAGATTTCCAGATTGCCTGTGATCACTTCTTAGGGAGATCCGATGATTTACATAATCGACCAAATGGGGGTTTTAACTATGTGAAATCTAACAATCGTTCCATAGAATTTTACAAATTCTGGTATGCTTCACGTGAAGTGTATCCTGGCCTTCATGATCAAGATGTTCTTAACTATATCAAAGCTGATCCATTCATTTTAAGTATTGGGCTGAAGATGAGATTCCTTGATACTGCTTATTTTGGTGGGCTTTGTGAACCTAGCAGAAATTTGAATCTGGTTTGTACAATGCATGCTAATTGCTGTATTGGTATGGACAGCAAGCTTCATGATCTTAGAATCATGCTTCAGGACTGGAGAAATTTTATGTCTCTGCCTCCACCATTGAAAAGATTGTCACTATTGTCCTGGAGAGTCCCACAGAACTGCAGGTAAAAGTAAAGCAGTTATTTGTATGTTTGCTTTCAATATTTTAAACTCTAAGACTTCTTGTTTAACATAGCATGCATCTAATTTACTTGTATTGTAATCTTTGCTCACACAATGGTCTCCATCTCTGTCATCTTATTTCCAGTCTTAGCTCTCTACACAATTCTGATTCTCTAGAGAAAATCATTGACCGAGGATCCCTAGCCTGAAGGGCCTTATACATGTTAACATTTAGAAAGTTTTCACTCACAAGCAGAATAAGAAGTTGAGCTTTTGGTTTTGATGGGCATCGGTGATCTAATCGGGTCATGTCCTATGTTGATTTTCCTCCCAGCCGAAACCAATGCCCCATTCTATTCCTCTCTCGACAATGAAAATGGTTGATCTTGAGCAAGGGACAAGGATAGAAGATTGTGGATTTTTGTTGACTTGCTACCATATAAATTGGTATTAATGGAGAAAAAGTAGAAAAAATATATAGCTATTGGAGTTCGGGGGACGTGATGAAATTGAAACAGTTTTGATTGTGATTGCACTTACCGGATGACTTCTGAAATAACTGAAATAGTACATTGGATTGATGCATGTTGATATCAAAGTTGAGCTAAGACTTGTTAAGTTCTTTGTTGAAATGTGAGAATTGAGACGGGAGAGAGATTTCTTGATATCATAGACTGCTTTCATGGTAATTTCTAGACTGACCAATCATGAACTGTGACAGAGTATATTGCATATGTATAGTGTTGCTAAAATTGGTATAGGATGTCTGCTGCGGTCCTCTTGTTACCCCCCCACTTATGTGTTCATATTTCCATCTTTTTAGTATTTGGAGCACCTCTCGTTTTAAGGTCTTTAAACCCATCTTCTGCCTTTTTTTTTTTTTTTTTTTTTTTTCTTAATTTAAAGATAATCTTGGAATTCTCCTGTCTTTTTAAAAACTTGGGTGCCTGCAACCGGCAAACCCGTCTTCTTTTCAAACTTTTCAAAACATACGGACACCACCATATTTTCTAAATTAAACCCATCTGCTTCCAAATATTTTCAAGGAAACGCATATTCTTCTTCCCCCATTTTATAACACATGAAAGAAGTGTCTTTCTTTTTCCTCTGTGTTTACATATATATATATATATCCCTTGGCAATGAATGTGTCTTTCCAGTCAGTTATATTCGCTAGAAAAAAGGTGTTATTTATGGTGGAGAAGATGAATAGAGCAGGTTAAAGGGGGAGTTGTTTTTATTTGATGAGAGAATGGAGAATGAATTGCAAAAATCTTCATGTTCTTTCTACAATAAATAAATAAGTCCAAACTAAATAGCAAAGAAATTAGCACTCTTTTTTCTCCAAACGAACTAATTTTTGTATGTACATAACAATTTTAATTTAAGTTATCTATTTATAAAAAAATAAAAAAAAGTTCACATGTTACATTTCAACTATTTGAATTTATTTTTGTAAATAATATTTTAAAAATAAATAAAATAATATTTTTGCATTATTTTATTTGATTTACTTAGTTATTTATTTTGACCCTATAAATTGTATGTTCCTAATTGTGAAGGTTTGATTTTTGGTCCTCAAAAATTAATAATAATAATAATTGAATTGAATTTGAAATGAAACTGGGGACAGGAGCACATCCAAGCTGAAAATACGGAGTCGTTTTAGACACTCCCTAACAAACTCTCTCTCGTCTGCCTCTCGTCTCCAGTTCTCCGTCTGTAACTCCCTTGTACATACTTCCGTTAGGGCTTTCCCTTTTCCAATCCAAAACCACCCGACAACTGAAGAGCAACCAGTAAACAACAATGGCGGAAGAAGAAGTGAAAGACCCGGGAAGAGAATCGAAAAACGAATCGATGACGCCATCGAATAAAGAAGAAGAAGAAGTAGAAGAAGAAACGAAAACCATGACCCCATGGGAGCAGCACGCCTCCGTTATAAGCATTCCTCGCTTTGATTACAACGCACCTTCTTACCTCCTTCAACGCTCTCACTCTGGCTTCCTCATCACCTGCACAATCAGTGAGATTCTCTCTTTTTTTTTTTTTTCTTCTTTTTTCACCATCATCTGTCTTTTTCGTTTATTTTTAATTTTTTAACTTCCTTAGCAGGATGAATTTTGTATTTTTTGTTTTAAAATTTTTCTGCCAACGGAAAGCGCTACCTTTTTTTTTTCAGAATATAGGTTTAATTTCATTGTCGTTGTGGAAAATGAGTAATAAGTTGTATTTGCATCAAACAAACTTTTCTTCTGGTTAACTATGAAACTATAGAATTTACATCATATGAGGATAACATTTTGAGAATTAACTACAGAATTTGAAATGTCTAGTTTTTATTTTAGTTAGAATACTTTTTAGGTGTCAATTTTCATCCGTTTGTAATAGAATTTGTATCCTCATAGTTAAACCATTTCATAATTTCTAAATGGATTTCAAAAGAATTGATGATTTCTTCCACCGTAGCATATCATTCCATATTTATGCATACACACAACATGAATTTTGATGTTCTTGCCAGAGAGAGAAAAGAGTGCAACGAAAGAGGCCATGTCTATACTTGGAAAGGTAATTCCCACTTGACCTTGTCTACTTTCTTTAGTTGTGTTCATCTTTACTGTGATTCTGGTATTCGCATCTTTGGTATGTACCTTGCTAATGTTGATCAACATTCTTGGTCACTCTACATCTTATGCAGTATGTTGGATTTGGATCTTTAAATGATGACAATTCTAAAAGTTCAGAAAGCTCTGACACAACTTTGTCAGCTAAGAAAAGGAAATTATGCACAGATGAGATGGATGGAAAATCTGCCAATGGCATCAAAAGCGAGGTCTCTGCTGAGGAAGCAGGTAAATATTCTGCAATAATCTGAAAATTTGTGTATTTGTTGAGGAAATGGTTTCTATCCTTTGCTTATATTGCTTGTGTGCTATGATAGTAGGAGAAATTTCAGAAGATGATTCTCTTGCATCTTCCAACAAAAATACAAATACAGAGAGAGATTTTCTCCTTTCACTAGTTAAGCTTACAGGGAGTGGTTTGCTTCTCTTGACCTTCCCCTCAGAAAATTCTCCTGATACTGTAGATATTTTATCAAATATTTTTCAGTCTATGGAATCTGGGTGTTTAAAGTCACCACTGTAAGTTTTTCTCTTTGCATCTTTTTTGCTCACAGCTGCGACTAATATCATTTAACATAAAATGTTTTCTTTCATATCTTGTAAGTTCCCGTTTCTTCTTTTTCTATTTTCTAAAAAGTTCTAACATTCTTAGTAATTAATTTTCCACCACCTATTGACTGAACGTATCTCTTCTTAGTTCTTAATGATCTCACGGCTTCAGTTTGAAGCATTGACTGAACGAATATAGATATATATATATTCGTTCTAAGCACGATCTTGCATGAATGCTCTTGTGATAAAGTGACCTGTCTCTTCCTTGTGTAAGATTCTTGGTGCTTTCTACTTGTATGAGAGAGACTATTTTGTTTTCTGGTGAAGCGAACCAACTTCATATGTGATGCGTCTAGTTTAAGTTGTTTGTTTAGCCATCCTCTTCTTGGAATCCATTACAAAAAGATAGAATGAGGTATGTTACATAGAATATATCAATCAATTAAGTTTCTATAGCTCTTTATATTTTGGAGATTTTCAAGTGAACAAGTGTTCTCTCTTAGGTCTGTAGGCGTGGACATGACAATGCGTATTGGACGCAATAAATAGGCATGATTTTGGCTACTCTAAGCATATTTAGTTCTACAAAATTATATTTTTGGGCCAATGCTAGGTTAAGAATCTTCTTTTTCTTTTTAGATTACAGCAGCCCAGTTATTATTGTTAATCCTAATAGTTAGTACGATTGTTACTTATCATATTTATAGATCAATTGATCATCTGATACACATGTTTGCAGTGTAGGCATTACTAATCTCTCCTTTTTTATGGTAAAATTTTCTTGGATATTTTCCTTGGACCTTTTGGTAATGTTAATAGAGATATCACCTTTCTTTTTTATTGTAACCCTTTATGTCTAATTGATCTACAATACCTATAATTCTATGCTAAACCTTAGGTCACATGATTTCTGGGGATATGCTACTTATTAATAGCATTTTTTTCTCTATACTTGCTTTCATGTGCCCCGTAAATGTCTTCTGTTGTCTCTACAAATTTCTTAATTAAATGACATGTTGTTGATGCAGTTGGTGTCATCGAATTTTTCCTATCCAAGCCACGTGCAATCTGAACGAGAAGGAATTGAAGGCAACTGTGTCAAAATGTGTTCTTGAATTTGTGAATGATAAGCAGAACAAGATGTTAAGGCCTGTAAAGGTGCAGAATTGATTTATCATACACCACCTCAAGTGACTTTTTTCTTTTCTCCCTTTGTGTGCTGTGAAAATATGTGTTTGTGTACCCAAATACCTGTGTTGATTCCAGAAATATCCAATATTTATTTGGATACGAACATGGAAGTTTTTCTTACTGACACTTAACATTATAGTTTGCAGTTGGGTATAACAGAAGAGGGATTGAGGAGGGTCAGATGAAAAGTTCAAAGGATTTGGAGAAATCTGCTCTGCTGAACCGCAACAAATGCTTTGAAGTTGTGGCTTCTGCCATTAAAGATTCTTTGTCAGATTCGGTTGTGGATCTCAAATCTCCAGAGGTATAGAATCCTTGGTCTTTATGAACTTAGTTATGTTTCCTTCAGTTTGCAGGCCTGGTTTGATTATTTTAACAAATCATACAGCTCTGTGTTCTCGTGGAGCTACTACCTATTTCTGGAGTATCTACTGGATCAGTAGTGGTGGCTGTCTCCGTTCTTCCACAAAACCTTGTCAGTACCAAGCCACGACTCTGCGTCAAGCCATTGGTTTCTGATGTCAAAGCAAGAAACGGAAAGAGTTGAGAGAGAGATTTTGACGAGTATCTGAGTCCAACATATGGTAATATAAGATTTTGAGATGAGAATCTGATGCCTGTTATATGGCCTTCTGTTCTTGAAATTCTTCGTTAATCCATGTCGTTATCTAGCTTGATCATGCCTGGTTTTTGTGAAAAAAGGATTAATGATGTTGATTTTTGTTTTATGGATATTGAGACTCCATTTATGCAGCTAGCAAACAAGACATTTCGAAGCCATTGAAATGGACTGGATTCACTTTGTCCATACTGGGTCTGAGATTGAGATTATTAGGGATGAATGTTTACTTGGACTGGAAGTTTGGACATTGCTAGAGCAACTGGGAAAATGATCCGCATGAAACTGAAAGTCTGTTGATTAGCACTGATGAAACCATCTGAATACTTGGTTGCAGTAGTAAGAGGTGTGGTCTTGAGCTACTAATTGATTTCAACTTGTTTTATTAATTGTAAGATATTATTATGGTAAACATTTTGGTTAGTTTTTTATTTCTTTTTTTTTTTAATTTTTATAATATTACTTATTTAAATTACATAGAGGATTTTTGTACTTGACTATAATCATAATTAGGTTAATTTTTAAATTCAACAACTTAAAACAATATTTTAAAACAATATTTGCTTATGTGCTCCTTTTTTTTTTTTTTTTTAAATCTTTTAATCTATCAAACTCTTTTTAAATATTACCAATAAATAGTCAAGTACAATAGTAATTAACAAAATGTTTAATTATTCGGTTAATTCTTTTTATTCTTAAATTTTAGCATTCATAAACAAGTATGGAAGATATTAAGAATTTGTAATTTGGGATTAATTTTTTTACATAAAAATCAATTCTTAGATATAAACTTTCTTTATTTACAATTTTTATTTTTCATAAAAACTGTAACCTTGAGCTTGAAAAATCATTTCCAGCACCTCATAGTTCTGGTCCATCATTCAAGAGCTTTCATTGACTTGCACAAACTCTCTTCTGGTCAACCACGACCCAAAACAGTTCCCCTCAACTCCTTCACTGTAATGGCGCTGTCGTGGGCAATATGGGTGGAGCAGGAGCCAAGCCAGATCCTTTAATGCTTATTGAGTTCTCTGATCTTCGTCCCCCACTTGCTTTGCCCCATTACCTTGTCCTTACGAAATTTTTACAATGTGTTGAGAGCAAGAATCTAAATAGTAATTATTATATTGAATTATTTTTTTAGTAGGATATCATGTGTCTTGGTTTGGATTTGTAATTAATGTGATCAATGTAATAATGCTGAAGTCAATTAGAGCGAAATTGATAAATTTATTACTAATTAAACAATTGAAGTTAAATGAGTCACACACTGAAACCTTGGTAATTAGCCGAGTAGAAAATTAATACTCTTCTAGATGGTTCTGAAAAATAATTAATGTGATTAACTGGTTTTCCAAATCAAACTAGTTTTAAAAGACTTTAACCAAACATAGGGCATTTATATGTCCAATTAACATTATTAAAGGGTTTAATTAGAATTAAGTTTGAGCTTAGCCTTAATATTTTAATAAATGATTGATTAAACACTTACGCACCTTAATACATAATAAACTAGATGGTCATACAGATTGATTAATTAATTAAGCACAGTCCTCAATCTGAAGCTCCCACCCAAGTACCTCCTTTTATGGACTCATGTCGCAAAATGCATATAACTTTAAAGGCCCAATAAAAAGAGCATTTTGCAAATTATGAATGTACATGTATTTTGATTGCTAAGGTTTTTAAAGACTTCATATCTTAAGCTAATTTTATTTAATCTATCGTTAAGTGATTAATCACAATTTTGATGATTTTTAGCTAATTAATTAATCTCTTAATTTTAAGTTGAAGATGAGCCTTTGCCCCTTAAAGCCATAATGGCATCGGCCTCGATGAAATTTCTTCTCCCACACCAATCAGTCATGGCATATGATGGAAGGGAGTTTTTCTCGTTTCTATCTCATCTTAAAATCCTTTTTTTTTTTTTTTTGCCTATAAATAAGCTGTTGATAGCTCTAGCAACACTTTAGTTTCAATTACTCAAAATTAATAAGTGTTCTTAAGAGAAATATTAGGGTTAATTTTATTACATATGACACTCTAATCTAATCTTATAAAAGTACATGATTGTTAAATTTCGAATAAAGAATAAGTTATAAACTACTAATTATTTGAATTTGAACTTACATTACTAGTACTTTGGATTTAAAAAACTGTTATACTAAAAATATTTAGACTTTGAGTGTTATGAATAATATCAGAGCACGCATCAACTTAATGACTCCGAATTGATATATTTTGTACCTTATAAATGTTCAAATTATAATTTGTGATTGTGATATATAATTTTAATGAGAATATCAAAAATCCGAACAGTAAAAATTATAATATAACAACTTTGTATAAAAAAAATATATATGTATATATGTGATTATTAAACTTTATATAACAACTCAAGTGTTAGAGATTATTAATAACTTAGTATTTGTGCTTGAGCTTTTAAAAATCAGCAGCAGTTGGTGCTTGGGTTTGGAGAATTACACTTCTGAGACTCAGTAGAGATTATCCAATATTTAAAAGCAATTGTATACCATCTTAATGCATGGTGTTAAATACATATCTAAGTTTAATTTATTTTAGTAAATAAAATTTTTCATAAAAAGTTCATGCATTCATGTGTGATATAAAAAAAAAAAAAGAAAAAGAAAAATTTAAATTTCCCCAGTATATAACAAGGCTATTGTCTCGTAAAGCTCATCCACCCCAAAGTTGACCTCCAAAATTGTTGGTATAACTTATTGTACTTCCAAAATGTTTTCACTTTCCAGCACAAATTGATGAAACTTCGCCCTTCTATGCTATTTCAGAGCCTAAATCTATATTTGTTTCAAAGAATGTCCTGAGACTATGCATAAAAATAAAGCAATCTCCATAAGCACCAAGTCTCTGTGTAATTAAGTAGTTTCTTGATTAACTTCCATTTCATTCTACCAAGACAGACACTTCTTTGTTTGTATATAACACTAAATGATTTATGTATTCCTCTTGGTATATGCGGATAACATATATGTGAGAGAAAATACTTCCTAAGCTTTCAAATAAATCTCTTAGGGATCTTCAGACTCAATCACAAGAATCTGGGTGCTTTACAAAATGCTGTATTACAAAGTTGTATTTCCACCATTAATCTTTACATACAGATAGCCATTAGCAACAATAAAAGATAATGAAAAAATTATTCTTCCTGAATGCTACTTGCAGAATTTATTTTAACCACCACGACCTAGCATTAATCCCGATATAAATTTGACTAAACTTTTGATTACATCTCTTAAAGTTTCATGGTTGTACATTCTAAACCAGAAAGCTGGAACCCTAAATCCAGCTCTAGACAAAAGTGGGTTTTTCTTTTAACTTTTAACAATGGCCAAACATACACAAACCAACTAAAACAAGATATGTAGATGCCGACATTTTCTTTTAAATTTAAAACATGTACTCATCATTGAACCCATAGGATGAAACCATTGATAACAACAAATCAAATTTAGGTAACTAAGAACCACATAGAGCAATAGACAAGTCCAAGTTAATACTGCGCTGCTCAGCTGATGATGATCCCGAGCACGATGAAATTGCCTCACTGATTTCGCTTGTCGCTGATGCAATACTTCTTTGAGACCATGGACAGTGCAGTGATAGAGACAGTGATAGTTCACACCCACCACCTTCTTCTTGATGATGCCTTTTAGGCTTCTTGGATTTGCAATACGTTTCTTCTCTACTTCGCTTTTGTTCCTCATATAACTTGGAAACCTGATCATAACCCGTCGGTAAAGAATAGTTAAACTAATGGTGATTTATTTTTTACTATAAAGGATTACATGACATGGTAAATTTTGGTACATGCTAGTCTACTCAACTAAAAGTCTAAGTTTGAAGAAATTAATACAAGGAGGATACATTATGAAATTTATTACATGTCATTCAAAGTTTTTCAGATGATTCAGGAAGAAATAATTTATCCACCATTAATGTTTTCCCTGCTGATCAAGAATTATGTGTAGTACGTAAGACTCTTCATAATGGCCTGTAAATTGTAAATTAACACTGTTGTTTACACAGATCATCTGCTAAAAGTAGTAAAAAGGCCAGTTTGGATTTATTTTACAATTTGACCCACCCTCCTCAATTTAAGGTCCCCCCATTTATTCAATATTATACACTGGACCACAAATTGTATATAGTTTTACAAGATTATTTTTGCATATATAATCATAAAATTAAAAGAAGGCATTGTTATGGGAGCTGATCAAGCTGGGTTCTTTTTTCGGTGAAGGAAAGAAAAAATGGAAATTTCAAAAGTAATGCAGCAAGATCCAAAAAAGGTAGTAAACGAAAAGGAGCGGTTTTCAATGCGAGAATTTTTTTAAAAAAAGAAAAAAAAAAAAGGAAAAGATTAAAGGAAACTGAAATGGGTTTATATAAGTTGAGAAGTGAAAACTCGCTGACACAGGTGACGCAAGAGTAGAGATAAAAGGATAAATATTCCATGCACCCGCTGGTTAAAAGAGGCGTTTGTCTGGAAACTAGAAAGAAGTTACCCACCAGCTGAAAGTTGATCAAATCCAAACCCAATATAACACTCAACCCTAGAACCAAAAAAGAAAAGCTGGCAAAATAAACAGAGATTTATAAGATACTTGATTTTGGAAGTTTATATTATATACCTTGAGGCAATCAGAATCGTCCATTTTGCAAGTGAAGGAAGTGAGGTTATGAAGATCATGCGGCAGAGAGAAGGGGCAAGCATGGAGCTGTTCCCTTCTGCTACTGCCTTCCTTTATTCGCTTAGGCTCACCCACGTTCTGCAGATAATCATCAAAAGAGTACGGATTTGAGACTGCTTCACATATTCCTTGGCTGCATTGCAGGTTCTGATCAGAGATTGAACTCCTGCTCTCGATTCTACCTCTGATCATATTCACAAACCCCAACCCCAAAACAAAAAGAATATCAATATATATAGAGATAGATGCTATAGAAAAGGAAAAGAGAGAGAGAGAGAGTACTGAAAAGAAAAAGATCATGCAGGCCAAATCTTTTTTTGTTTGTTTCTTGCACTACACCACCACAACTTTTTCTTTTTTTTTTCTTTTGATATTTGAAAAAGTCTATGCATCCACATGAGACGATACATATAGGGTGTGCAAAGCTATATGCTGACCTTTTTGAAGGAAGAGTATTGGTACTGTACGTGAAGAGAGAATCTGATTCTTGAATGGGTTTTGAAGAAGGGGGAAAACCCATATCATTTACTTCATCAACACAACCATCATGTTCCTCAAAAGATTGTCTTCTTTGATGGGTGGAACTCCTACCTGTCCAACACAAACCAACACCCACATGCACACAACAATATTAATGTACCAAACTTTGCGCAGAAGCTTTTCTCTTATGATTCCAGAAGTATATATGTGTATGTGTGTGTGTGTGTGTGTCTGTATGGATGCTATCTTTATTAGACAAAAAAGAGAAAGAAAAAAGGGTAGAGAAGGGTAGAGGCTTTGGGAATTAACATGACTTTATGGAAAAAGAAAAAATGAATAATAAAGTTTTGAAAAGCAACGGTAGCAAAGTGGTCGTGGGTTTCATAAGAAATGCTAATATTAGAAGATTTTAAGAGATACTGTTTAACATTTGTTATCATCTATTTTGGTACATCAGATAGGGATATGATATATACGTATACTATTGTGTATATATATATATATATATATATATGTAAGAAGAATGAGATAATAAATGAAGTGAGCTATTCATTTTCCAAAAGATATCTTAAGATGTGGGTTTACAATATTTGGTTTTCAAAGTTGGATAAGAACCCATTAGAGGAAAGTATAACAGGAAGCCTGTATTAAATGCTGTGCAGAAAAAAGATGGAGTGGGAGACTCAAGTAGCAGTTTCATCTTGAAAAACATACAAAACGACACCATGCTATATGTAATAAGGGAACATTAAGGAAAAAAAACAAAAAAAAAACAGCTTAACAAAAATACAAGTGGGATGGAAAAGCTCTAGATGGATGGATACCTGGTCTGCCTAGGTCACTCCTCATGCTTCTGTACATCTGGATACAAAGAACAAAAGGGACAATAACCATGTAAACCGAATGATCGAATCAAAGAAGAATAATAATAATATTATTATTGTTATAGAAATAAAAATACCCAAGTCATGGATAGAGGAAGAAATCAAAGAATATAAAGTGAAAAGGAGGGAAACCTGGAGATGGCTCTTGACATGTGAAATGGTAAGTCCTTTCACATCCATCAGCTGAAGAACAAGTTTAGGCGTGGCTTCTATAAATCCGACAACAAAAAGATTGGTAAGTTTCAAAATCATAAGATCAAACAGACCAAACCAAACAAAAAAGTTAAAAAAGAGAGAAAGAGAGCAGCAGAAACGAACAAAACAAAACGAAAAAAGAAAGAAAAGACTCACTGTCTTGACCACCAAGCCTGTCGATGGCATGAACAAAACAGTGATGAAGCTCAGGAGTCCATCTCAAACGAGGAACCTTTGATCTTACGTACTGTCTCACTGCACCACTACTCCTTCCACAACTCCCCATCTCCACCGCAAACAATTTTCGCTACCAACTAAAACGTCGTCGTGTTTCCCTTTTGATATTCACACATCTAAAAAACAAGTCTCTCCTTTTTATCTGCCTCCCTCTCCCTTCAATCTTTTCTGGAACTGTGTTTGATAAAAACCAACAATAGAGCGCAGGCCAGATGGCTCGACAGCAATGAATATGTAGTGTATAAATATAAGGGGTATAAGAAAGGGAGAGAAGAGAAAGAGAGCGTATGGATGGAAAGAGAAAGATCACGAGAAAAGGAAGAGACGAAGCTGTAAATTCCTTAAGGGGCACTGATAATACCTGCCTGCTGCTGCTTTCTTCTGTTTCCACATAAAAACTCTGTGCAGAAAAGAGAGAGAGAGAGAGAAAAGATTTTCAAAAGAGAAAAATTCTCATCACGAGTTTCTGATCCTCCTCCACCAAAAAATCATTACCCCTATACAATACCCCAACTGCCTTCCTTTGACCTTTGTTGTTTCGCTCTTCTTCTCTCTCTCTTACACATATATACATACATACATATATCATGTATATGTTGAAGTTGAAGTGTGTATATATATATATATAAATAATAATAATAATAGAGTCTTTATAATAATAATAATATACTGCCAACGTCGTCATGATCACAAAAAGGGCCATAGAACATTTTTGTTTTTGGGATTTTATTTCCTTAATGAAAGACGCTGTTTGGCCATCCTTTTGACTCTACTCCCATAATAGAAGCATTCTTTCTTCGTTGACGATTTTGTCCCTCTATTTTTACTAAATTGACGGTTTCACCCTTCTAATTAAGTACTTATGTATCTCCGTATTTGCCTTTATTATCCACTCTCTCTCATTTTTTACCCTTCCCTTGCTACACCTTAAATAAGAAATATTACCCCCCCCCCCCCCCCCTACAAAATACATGTTTTCCACAAATAAAAGAAAGATAAAAAAAAAAAAAAAAAAAAGTCACCTTGTACTTCCATCAATTTTTTGGATTTTTCTCCCCTTTTGTTTTCTTCATTTTCTCTTATTTTTATATAATTATATTTGTTATATAAGAAATCCCACAAAAAATATACATAACATAATCCTTAATTATCATTAATATTCTTAATTCGTAATTAGTACGTGGACTGGTTTTATTTTATGTGCCAGTGAAGATAGGTCATATACAATATGTTAATAACAGTGTTTTGTACGATGTCAATTACTTTTAACGGCAGTCAGTCTCGGATTTTACGGACAGCGTGTGGGGAACACGAGTGATGAAACGCGTGGGCGTTTGTTTTACGTACGATGTGGGGGTGCGCACGTTAGCGTTAAACGTTAGACACGGCATGAGAAATTGGTCAAAACCCGATAACTCAAAAATTGCAAGAAAGTCAGGGTGTGGCCTCCCGTCGTCAAACCAAACAAGTCAACTACAGCGGGAGAGAAACGAAAGACGAAACCAAAACAAGACAAGTTAAAATATTAATGAAGAAAATACCCCATGCACAGATCTCCACCGTCGATTTAGATTTCGCTCATCTCGAGGAAAATCAACGGTGCAGATGGTGAGAAGCAGTAGAACGTAAGTGGAGGGAGTTGGATAAATGAAATTGAGTTTCCGTAGATGGATTTTTTCTTTTTGGAGTATAAAATTAAGCAACTTATGAAAATCAAATTAAAATTAATTTATTATTATTATTTACGTCAGACGGGGTACGTTTTTGTGGAGGGACGGTGCCGACTATTGAGGGTAATACGTTTTATCATTTTTAATCAATTAATTAAGTAATTAAACTCCTGAAAATATTTTAATAAATTAAATTAAATTATGTTTCAACATGTTTAATTAATATATTCAGAATTTAATATTATTATTGGTTGAATAATCCAAGGGGAAAAATGTTTTATTGTAAAGGAAATTATGATGTGGTGGATGGCAGATGGCGTGTAAAATCT
The DNA here is from genome assembly GCF_000150535.2 of Carica papaya. Next base: position 1,392,896 of record NW_019014690.1, on the reverse strand, counting down.
GTGTTGAAGAATCAAAAGCTACGAGGCCAAGCTTGCATAGGCCCCCTGAGACCTCTTTTTCTCACAAATAATAATAATAATAATAAATAATTTAAATTTGCATTTCAGGGTATTGTATGTTTTGGGTCTTTTTCAGAAAATGAAAAATCTGTACTACGTGTTTTATATTATTTTTTGGCATTTTAAATGTAATAATTAGTTATTATTATATAAAGTAAGTTTAATTCAGTTGAACATCAAATTATGTAATTATATCCGTTTTCTACGTATTAAATAATTAATGTTAATAAATTAAATGAGAATATAATAAGTTTCAACACAATCTAACAACTTTATGGAGAAATAGAATTAAATTTCTATATATCTAGTCAAAATGCAAGACGTTTGGGGAACAATTTGATAAATTACTTCAAAAATTAAAATATAAAAATTCATTCTTGCATATATCTTCTTACTTTATAATTTATAATAATAATAATCTACGTAGTTTAGTAGTACTTCAAACTTTATTACAAGCAAAATATGAAAATACATAAGGAATTTTTGTATAAATTTATTTAAAATATATATATTTTAAACCAATTTTCTAACTTAAGTTGTCAAATTAGAATTTGAAAAGCTAGATGTAAATATAATTCATACTTTGAACATTAGAATGATAATTTGACCTAGCTATATATATTTTTAAATTTTAAATTATATTCAAAATAAAAATTTTACAAAAAAAAAAAAAAAACTATATTAAATTATTTATCTATATTCATTTAACAAACAAATAGAGGACATGATTAAGGAATTTTGTAAGCCAAATGATGTTTTGAGAATAATAGTACGTATATATAATAATATAATTTGTATAACCATTCACTTTCACAAAAAAATATAAATTATCTGAATTTTTCAATATTTGCTCAAAATATCTTGAGCTTAGTCTCGGAGTCTAAGGCAAAAACATAAAAGTTTGTCCTTTTTTGAAGAATTTGTCAAATGAAGAAATAATCAATTTTAAGGATAAATTTCCTAATTCCTTCTTCTCTCGAGCAAGCTTAAAGCTCTCCATAGCTACCACAAAAATTATAATTTAAAATTTTATTTAAACATAACTCGTACTTTATTTCGAACAAATTCAACATTTTTTTTAAGTCTAACCTCGTATTTTTTTCTTCTTACAAAAAGATTCACTCGCCTTATAATTTTTTTTTTAAAAGACTAGCCACACTTTTAGTTGTATATACTAATGGAATGTTTCAAAAATAATCTTTCACTACCTTTTTTTTTTCTCTCCTTGACACTTAGTTTTTTATTGAGATTGCTTGGTATGTATAAAGTTCAAGAAAGTTCTTGAAGATAGAAATAACAAAAGTGAATTTTCCATACCCCTTGGCCTTGATGATTCTTAAAGGTTTCTGCCAAAAAAGGGAGAATCACCATAAAGCTTGCTCATCATTCTTTATAAATACCATTGTTGCATTTATTGCTTATAAAACTTGCAAATGTAATATCCCTCCAAATCTTTTTAGGGAGATTTTCATACCAATAGGAACCAAGAAATCATGAGCAATGGAAAGTAATGAAAGTGAATTGCCATTTGGTATTTGGAAGAACAAATTATTCTCATAACATCAACTTATCATGTTAATTATAAGAATATTACTTTAAGTTCAGTCTATAAAAGGCTACTATTTTCATGATTAAACGGCTAATTGTAGTTTTTTTTACAAATTTTAGCAACTTTTCTTTTATGTTTTTAATAAAAAAACTACAGTATGATTTTAAATGAATATACCCATTGTGTAGGTTTGCTGTCTATTAACAGATTAGATTGTCATTAAATAATAATAATAATAAAATGATATGAATATATTTTAATTAAAAAAGAAAATTATATGATAAACATGGTATAATTAAATTTACATTTTGAATATTAAAAACTATATGATAATAATTATACGTGGCTGTAGAATGTAAAAATTTGCAATGAGGTCCCTAAAGAATAATTAAATATAAAAGTTGTAGACTGCGGGGATGGGGGACGACAAAACGCATTTACTAAAATGGCAGCAGTGACTGGGCAGTTCCCTTACGTGGGACCCACACCAAGGAAAGAATATCCAACTTATTTATTTATTAAAAAATAAAAAAATTCCGAGTCTGTGCGCTGCAAACTGCAAAAAGAAGGAATTATCATCAAAATTCTGTCCTCATTGGGATACGCGCTCTTGTACGTACTCTCACGCGCATTCATTATTCCCTGTTTGTCCCTACTAATTATAAATAAATTATTTTTTTAATTTTTACTGCCCAAACCAAACCCGGCCTAACCTCGCTAGACCTTTCGATTTTTGATGTGATGTTGTAGCGGTTGAGTTTCTAGGGTGGCTCTAGGAGCCCCTTATATATATATATATATATATATGTTTTTAAAAAAATTACAAATTTATTATATTTCAATATATAATAAAACAAATAAATTGACTTGGATATTATTTCTCAAATGAAAAGTCAAACCCCACTTCACCTTTTTTCCTTTTCCCCCTCTTTTATATTTTAAATATAACAATACAATTTCGCAATATGTAAAACATGTGTAATATCATAAAATCTACATCTACCCTTATGTTGGAAATTAATTATTATTATTATATTAAATTAGGAGAATTAGAAAAATATTGGGTAAAGTTAAAATGTATAAAAAAAAGAGAAGAGAGAGGGAGATGGTACGGAGTGGGGAGAAAATATAATAAATGATGAATTAAATGGAGCAATTAAACTGCCTCCTGCACATCACGAGGGTACAAGACATATGCCAAAATTTTCAAACCAGTTTCTGCATTTTAATCATATAATAAATAGAAATAATAATTAATAGAGGGTAAAAAAAAAAAAAAAAAAAAAAAGAAATTGAAATTACCGAGGGAGGATGAAATATAAGAAAGAAGAAGTGTAGTGTTGTTTGGTAATGAGTAAATGAGGAGGAAGTGATGATACCAAACAACAAAATGGAATGATGATAATCCAATACACTTTTTATTTATTGCATTTTCCAAATCCCTAACCTCCACTAACAAACAAAATTTTTCATCATTCTCATCTTACTTTTTTTTTTTTTTTTTTTTTTTTTTTTAAAAAAAAAAAACACAAATTTATTATTATTATTATTTTATAATATGATTTATTCATGGGTATTACGAAAATTCAATAAATTTAGTTTAAATTACTTTAAAAAAATACAAGTAATTAATTAAATATTTTTATTAAAAGAAAAAGAAAAATGGAGGAGGAAGAGGTTGCGGCTTCGAGGGCGCCGGGAAGTTTTGGCGTGTTGAGCAGGAAAAAAATATGTCTCGGAAAATGTGCGGCGGAATTTTTTAATTTAAAAAAGTATTTTTGGTCGGAGATGAATGAATGTTTATGTTGGGTGTTGGCAGCCATCTGATCTCCTGTCTTTCACTGACTCCATCAATGATGTAAACGCAGACTATATTTTATTTTCAATTAAATCATTTTCATTATTCTCTTAATTAGTGTTAATTAAGATTATTCATATCTTAATTGCTATTGCAAGTGTTTAATTAAATTACATACTAAGTATTTATTTTCTGTGTTTATGATGAGTCTAGTTAGAGAAAATTCAAGACCAAGAAAATTGCAATGACGTGGACTAGGTACGTGTTCCCATGCGGTGCTCTAAAAGTATATATATATATATATATATATATATACATACATTTTGTGTGTGTGTGTGTGTATAAATGGTCTTCGCACAATTTATAACGCTTGAAAATTCAATGCATTCGGTCTTCCATGACATGATGCCTGATTTAATTCCATTACGTAATAGAAGGTTATTTGATTCTATTTTGAACTTGTAGTTTTTAATTTCTATTTTTCTTTTCTTCAAACATAATTTCAGTGTAAAACCAGCTTAGAGAAAAGAGGATATACAAATAATATTGTATCCTATATTATTATTATGTGGTGTGTACAATAATGAGGGGAAGTATTTATACATAAAAGAGAAACTTCAAAAATAAATTAAAAGGTGATTAATACTTAATCAATCATATTTAAGAGAAATAATCATATAAAATTGATGAGTAGTTCTAGTGTTATAATATCATTCTCAAACTCAATGTAAATGGAAAACTGTCTATTGAAGTTTGCATATTATCACGTAAAAGGCAAAAAAATCAATGAAAATTATAGTGAAGAAAGAAATTATCAAAATCATTCTTGGTATATTTAATAAGTTCATGAAAGACATTAAAGTTGGTTGATTATGAGATGGAGAGGGAGTTTTGGATTGAGGAACTTTCATATTTTATAATAGCTGATAAATCAACAAAAGTTTATGGCAGTGTGCATTATCTTAACGCTCAAACACAACACTAGAGTGAAAAACTTCTATTTTTTTAATCAAGAGATGAATGGTTGATATGATCATAGATCAATAGGATTTTCAACTCATTTACATCAAAAGGGCCATAAATTTAAAGATGAATCAACAAAAAAAAAAAAAAAAAACAATAGAACATTAAGTACTTGTCATAATAAAGAATTGGTAAGATGACTACAAAATGAATAGTCTATTGAGCTGACATAAATTAACTAATAAATATTTACTCAATGAGCAATATTTAGTTAAGTGACAATGAAGTAAATGAGACTGGCCACTAGTTACCAATAAATGGAAGATTAGAAAGAGTTTATTCATAACTAGGAAAGAGCTTTAAATTTTCCTCTACAACAATAAAGAATTCTATTGTTAATTTAGTTAGTTCGAGAGAGCAAATCACTTGCATATTTAGATTGAGATAAATAATGGTTAGAATTATCAAACATAACCTCAAAATTACAAAGAATTTAAGTATTTCTTGTACGGTGTAGATCATGCCTTCATCATAATATTATAATTCATAGAAGCATTCCACATCATTAGATCTTGTTCTCACAATATTTTCGATTAATCTATTCAACATTTCCAATATATGTTTAAGTTCTTCTTAAGATTTACCAAATTTAGTAGGACTGATAATAAAAACTATATGCGGAGTCTTCATGCACACATGAATTAGCTTACTCGACTAGTCATATGAAAGAAAGTCATCAGATATAACATAAATTTAATATTCTGAATCTAAGACAGAGTCTAGAAAGTAACAATTAGAGGAATGCCAAGCCTTTATTTGTGATAAATACTGGACCTGATATCTCATTATTGTTTATAGTGATTTTTCTTCATACAATAAATCATGTTCTTTAATATATACACTCTAACTAACTTTAGAGTTAATAGCAATATGATGCCACCTTATAAGGAATTTATTTATCCCCACTTCTTCTCTTTATTAGAGATTCTATATGGAGTATCCCTATAAAACCTACAATATTTTAGGCGAGTTCTTTATATTTTAATGATGTTTATATAGGTATTTGAGAGAAACCATGACAACATTATTTACTAACTGTATTTTATCCTTGAAATAACTAGACCATATGATTAGGAGGTCAAGGGCCTAAGCTTTTTTGGGTGGGAGCTTAAAGAAAGAGAAACAGATTGAAATGAGGAGAGAGACGAAGAAGAAGAGAAAGATGAGAGAGAATCAATGCTGATTCTTTCTTAAAATTTTGGACCTGTTTAGACCGGTCCAAAAATAATTATTTTTTTTAATATCAATGTCATATAATATTTAACATGAGACTCAACTTGTAATTGAACTAATCATTCATTATTACGTGTTAATAAATTTGATAAGTAGTACCTAAATTAACAGTGTAAGCAATTAATAACAGAAAAAATTTGAAATTTTTTTAAATATACATGAGTTAATTTGACAAAAAAAATCGAGGTAAATATCAAATTGAACAAAACTAAATAGTATATAGATCAAATTATAAGTTGGCCTTTTATATTATATTAATAATATTTATTTTTAAAATTTTCTAGTTCATGACTAATCATTTTAATGGATAATAATATTGGTGCATGCACATTAATTTTTTGCTAGTATTCATTCTTATTTTGTACTAAATTAAAAAATTATATAATAAACCATATAATCATAATATAACAATCAACAATACAGAACGAAATGATACGAGATAAAAAAAAAAGAAACTAATTAAGAAATCAAATAACATAGAAGAAATGATATGAAACAAGATAATACGAAATGATATGAAGTTAAACAAAATAAACGACACGATTTGAAATGAAATGATATAAAATAAAACTCGGTGGAAAGAAAATGATATAAAAGAAACAACACGACATAATGTAAAAAAAAAAAAAAAAAAAAAAGAGACGCAACAAAAATAATAAACAAATATTCTATTCATATTTATATATTCGGAAATTTTTGTCATAGATTCCCCTTTTTAATTGAAGACCAAATCAACAAAATGTTATTTTTTTTATGATGTAAATTGAAGTCATGGATAAGACAAAGCATGTTTTAAAATATTTTCAAAATTCAACTTTTTTTCCAATGAACTTTAAAGAATGCATTTCAAATATCTTCTAGAAATTGGCACACGCAGTGTCTTTCAATATGTATGTATATATATATATATATTGAATGAATTAGGAGAAGCAAAAACATCCTGCCCACGTGAGCTTTTTCTTTTTCATAATTCTAAGACCTAACACACGAGCAAATTTGACATTCGCTTGCTAGGCCGTGTGGTTTGTCAAATATATACATTGGCATCCCCATAAATTAAGTATAATTTCCCCTTTCTTCTTTTAGACTCGAGGCCACCTAAAAGCAATATATTATCTCTCAATTATTTTCTTTTTCCAATTTTAAACACACACACACACACACACACATATATATATAACATGGATATACATGTGGTAGTAGTTAATCGTATATGTTCTCTAATTTCTAAACTCTAAACAGCACACCTTTAATTTCTGCTTTAATCATTTATTTGACTGCACCATCTAATTCTTACTTTTTTGATTAGGAGCTTTATTTCTAAGGTGAATAATTTGACCCAACTCTCTAAATTCTTTCATTTTGACTCCCATACAACTCTTTGAAAATGCCAGCACATACCCATATATATATATATATATACATATATGGATGATAAAGCATTTAATGTCTAACAAATATAACACACACACACACACCCGTTTTTTATGTTCACAATAATCCTCATTCTTTATAATTTAAATAGCTTTAAAATACTACTAAAAAGAATAGCTTTATAGTAAGTAATATTATATATATACATAGAAAATGCATGAATGTAGCAGCTAATTAATACAAGACAAAAAATATATAGCATGAAAATAATTTATTAGTTGGAAGATAAATAAAATATTATTTGTTCCAGAGGGAATGAACAAATGATTGAAGAAATTAAAGGTTACCCACCACGTGGACTTTTCAAACCTCTCAAGGTATGGAATTAGGTAAAAAGTTTGACTATTTTGATTTCTTACACACATGCATATGCTATGAATGTATTATATATATAAATATATTATGTGGAAATTGAAAAGCAATTATATTGTATACATATATGTGTGTGTGTGTGTGTGTGTATTGCATGTCAAACTAAAACAGCTGGAATGTAAGAAGAGAATACTGGTGATTAGCCAACTTCGATTTGATAACGACCTATCTTCTAAATCATATATTATTAGTTAAATGTAATTAGTGGCTTTTCGTTAGATATTTAATTTTAATTAAATATTGTTTTAGAATAATGCGTTAATTAATTAATTAACTAGCAGAATCTAGGGGAAGAGACGGGATCAATGTCTGTAATACGCATGGACAACGTCATGATTACATAATTAATTTCAGAAAATTTAACGTAGATTAATACTCAACACTAGGAATTATTTGAGGATAAGAGATGTGTGTGCGTACATACATACATACATATATATATATATATATATATAAAGAAAGAGACTTGGATAAATTAATTACATGATAATTATTATTGATGGATCAAAATTAATATTTTATTAAATAAATTTATATATTTATTAATCAAGTGATATTTATACATTAATTATAAAATAAAATATATAATTTAACTTAAATTTATAAAATTTTTAATAAAAAAAATTAAGTAATAACTATTAACCCAAAAAATAATTATACAAAATTATATGTAGGTATATAGAGAGAGGAAACATAATAAAATCGAATTTGGTAACTAAAAGTATTATTATATACGTGCACGTTGGCAAGGTTATCAACATGTCTTGCATGTGATCTTGAACAGAAGTTATATATATGAGCTTTTGTGGCGTAATTCTTGGGTAATCTGCTTTATTTATTTATATATTTTTGGTAATGAAATTAAAAAAAAAACTTTTTGAGAGAACAAAGAAAAAGTTATATGAGGGAAGTTTGTCAGCCACCACCGAGAGAGAGAAATCCCCAGAGAATATGTGACTTGTAAACCACCAAAATTAACCTAATTATTTCTTTTAATTATTTTAATCCAATCATCTTGACCCTACCACACACTCACTCAACTAATTACAAATTAATTGCACTTTATCAACTAATTACAGTGATTTATAATGTTAATTTCTTCTTAAATTTTAATTTCTAATGCTTAATTAGATACGTCATGACTTGCATGCAGGTCAATTTTGAAGTATATTAATTCAGTCCTCCTTTAGTGGAGGAACCAAACTTACTTATATATGACCCAGCAAACAAGATATAAAATATTTCCCCAACAATTGCATAAATCCTTTATTTATTTGTTTCTTTTTGATAAATTACTAATCCAACTATCATGATATATGCTTATATAAGGGGTTAAAGTATATATTGGTTTAAGTTCTCCTACATACATAATCTATGCTTATATAAGAATCCACAAGTATACTAATTATCGTGCTTAATTTAAATTATTTTTGGTGTATTATGAATGGACACAAAGGGTGCGTGTGTTCTCATAATGTGCCTATATAAAGGGTATCGTATATTCTCAAAAGACTTGCTGAAGAAAAGTTACATACATACACTCAACCCGAATGAGAATTATGTACACTACATATATATATATATAGGAAATTATTAAATTTTTATGTATCTCTTGACACCAGAAGAAATGTGCACGTGGGGGTTCAAGTAACTTACATATATATATATATATATATATATATATATATATATGGGAATGGAATTTTAATGGTTGAGTGAAACATAATTAATTATGATCTAACTTATGGTATTGCAATTTTTGACACGTTAAAGGAAAATAAAATGTGGGGTGTCATCTAGAAAGAAGGAAAAATCAACGGTGTTAGGTGATTTTTATTACGAATTCTACTTGTACTATAAGAAAGATGGCATATAAAAGGTTACCCTTTTAATTAATTAATTAATTATGAACGTTAAATTCTTCCCATTATTAAATGCGAATTAAATACTTACATTTCTTTTCTTTTTTCCCAATTGAATAATACCAAATTATAAAATTCAAAATATATTTCAATAATCCAATATATAATTTGTGTATATAATTTTAAATTATTGAAAATAAAAATATTTTTAAATATTATAAAACTCTTAAATTTCTCCAAATGTAAATTAAAATTGTTATAACAATTATTAATACGAGAGAATGTCTTTTACTATATAATTAATCAAATCATATCAGAATTCTCGTTTGATCATCTTATTTCACACTTGCTTGTACATGAAAACTTTATATATATATATATATATAAACACATACATACACGATAATGCCATCCATTCACCAACTATATATATATATATATATATATATATATATTATAATAAATCAATTGATCACAAAAGTTTGGTAATCATGGCGCTATCATTTCAAAATAAGAATCATTCTTATACATAAAGACAATGTCAAAGGGTATATCTATTAAAGTATACAATTAGCTGCCGATACATTTATTAAAATATACACTTATAGAGCCTCTTATGTTGCAAAATTCTTCATCCACTTATATATTTAAACATACCTAAAAATATTACATATATAACTTACGAATTTTCAATTATAGTTTGAAGAACTAAGTTTTGAAACTTTTGAGTTGAGCGAGTGATCGCACAAGACTAAATTACAATTAATTAATTTCAATTTCTGCTTTTAATTATCTACGCATATATTTGGGAGAAACTTAGAAGTAACAATGAATTCATTTGCAAATTCAAATGGATTGTAAAATTTTATGAAATTTTATATGAGATTGAAACAATGCATTGGTTATAATGATCGTGAAATTAGGGTTGAATCACTTAGAATTGGGTTTGGCTTTTTAATAAACAACTGACTAATTAATTAGGTTTAATATTAATAAATTCCCACGTGGGTTCAGAGCTAACTTTAGAAAATTTGATCCGCTTGTCGTCAAAAACATTGAATTCCAAAAGAAAAGGTTTCTGAAACGGCAACTTGCATAGCCTAACCCCCTTTTTTTGATTTATCCAAAACTCAACTCCTTTTAGACAAACAAATATATACATACATATATACACACACACACTCTCTTTACAGGAGTTTTTGCAACTTCAAAATACCAACTCTCCTTTTTGTTCAATTATATGGTAAAGTGTTGAATGAAAATTGAATTAAACAAAACCAAAGCTTATTAGCAAATTTTGTTTTTTCTTTCTTCAATATACAGCCAATGAGATGGCTGATACTTCCACCAATATCATTGAAATATATATACAATTTAATTAATAAAATATATTATTTTTTTCAAAAAAAAAAATTATACTTTATGCTATAAAATCAAATTTAAATCTTCCAAATATTAAAAATGTTCCAAAAAAAAAAATTCATTTTAAAATAATTTAGGGGTCTGAGTGATTATTAACTTGAATGTATATTTTAATTATAAAACCTGATTATTGTATATATATATACACACACACACACATTTATAACATCTGCACTTCTTATACTAAATTGGTAATAGACCCAGGTAACTTTTAGGGCCCTAAGTCCAACAATTTAAGGCATATGCTTGAAAAATTGGATATAAAAAAATCCCATGTAAAAAAAAAAAAAGAAAAAAAAAGGAATAAACAGTTGATTACTGTTAAGGTGCTGGTTAAGTGATAATCAATTAGAATTAATTTAGTAATATTTTAAATAAAATTTTAAGATAACCAAATGTTACTCACTTAAATAATTGTAATATAATACCCACTTAAATAATAATAAGTATAACTCAAACTAAATCATAATTGTTGTTGAAATTATTTGTTTTATTTTGTCGTAATTTTACGCGAGCTAGTTGTTTGTTTCTTTGTTTAGAATTGCAAAAAAATTCAATTGGATTTTTCTTTCAGTATACTTGAATGCGTAATTACACTTGAGTTTGTTTAAAATTGTATTCCAATTTAAATTTCTAATTGTAATTTGTTTGTTATAGTTTATTGTTATTGGGTTTGAAATGTTTGTTTGCTGAGAAAGTTGAAGAGTTAAATGTGATTTTTATTTTAGCTTACTTGAGTGTGTAATTGTATTTGAGTTTGTTTGTAATCGTATTAGAATTGAATTGCCTAATTGTTGAAATTTGTTCGTTTTGTTTTGTCGAAATTTCACTCAAGGTTGTTGTTTGTTTATTTATTTGGAATTGCAAAAAAAGTTAATTAGATTTTTTTTTCTTATAATTGGATTTGCAATTGTATTTGAGTTTGTTTGGAATTGTATTCCAGTTTCAGTTTCCATTTACAATTTATTTGTTTTGGTTTGTCAATAGATCTAGCATGATGTAAGTGTTTTTATGTTTTGATTTATTTGGCTTTTATTCTAGGAAACTTTGAGTTAAATTTATTGAGTGTCATACTATTTTTGTTTAGTACAATCATACTCTTACAAATCTATAGTTAAACTAAGTTATAATAGGGTAATCTTAAAACTTTTTAAAACCTAATATGATAGATACTGCAGAGATAGATAACGTTGTAACTCTCTCAAACTCTATTAAAAAATTAAAATAAATTAGGTCGAGAAAAAGAAAAACTAAATAGAAAAATATATAATAGAAAATAAAATTTATGTCATAAGAGAAGGAAAACAAACTTTTTACTCAAGTGCTACCTATAAAAGAGAACAAAACATAAATAATAAGATTGAACTATCTTAAATTTTTTACCTAAAGAGTTATATCACAATAAAATATAAAAATTTTAACTAGCTAAAACAAAATAAAAACACATGCTTATTTACCTTAAAAAGTGCTCCTAAAGATTGATAATAATCTTAAGTAGTCCTACATTAATGTAAAGAAAAGAATATTATTGAGTAAATCATGTTAAATTAAAAAATAATTGAGTAAATCATGCTAAATTAAAAGTTATGTGATAGAAAATAATATGTATGTCATAAGAGAAGGAAAATAAACCTTTTATTCCATGAATATCTCATAACTAAACATGTTTTCAGTAATGTTACTTATAAAAGAGAACAAAACATAGATAATATGAGTAGACTCTCTTTAATATTTTGCTTAAAATTCTTTATAATAACAAAAAAAAAAAAGAAAATTTTAACTAGTTAAAAAAAAAAAAGTAATATTGACCACATGCTTATTTATCTTATTTTCAGAGTTTGGATCTATAAAAACTAAACAAAAGTGAGCATATCAATATATAAATAACCTAGATTTTTCAATGTTATAATTCATACGAAAAGAGAACCATTAGCAATTAAATGTAACAAATGCATAACTTGATATTGGAACAACATATAACAAAACTTGAAATAAAAAAAAAAGATGCTTAAAATGAAGAACAAACATTAATAGAGAACAATTTTATTGTCCACTGCATAACATTGAAAATAGCCATGTATTGCTATGTTAATGTACACAAAAGAAATTTACTAAGTAAATAATGCTAATTTTTTTAATTTATAATCATTTCAACTCATGCATATATAATATTATTTTTCTTACTTTTTTCAATGTTAAAAATGACATATTCGTTTTTTGGGCTGATATTTGAGATGTACTTTTTTTATCTTGTCAGTTTGTAAGGGTAGTTGTAATTGGTTTGTTATATTTTGAAGTTATTGTATTGAGATGTTTGTTTGCTCGGAAAGCTAAAGAGTTAAATTTGTTTGTAATTTTATTTGAGTTTGTTTGTAACTGTAATTAAATTTCAGTGCATTGATTTTAAAATTTGT
>NW_019014690.1:1320164-1371712 GCF_000150535.2 Carica papaya | reverse complement strand
CCAGTAGGCATAGTCAACAGCTTAGCTTTTCGGGTATCAAATTGAGTAAGAATCCCTCACCCTATTCTCTGTTACGGAATTGAAGTCCAATTAATAATAATACGGTAAATTATGCAATCTAGAAAATATTTATAATTAATATCGAGTTACTAATGGAAGCAGAACTAAAAGCTATTCATTACTGAATCTGTTTGATTTATTCTACAGTTTAAATGCATGATAGTACTTGATTGATCGATTTTATAGTTTTAAATGCATGTATTGTTTGTTTTGTATGGTTATGGTTGAATTGGGGAACTAGAGGTTAAAAGTAAACGAAAATTTGTATGATTAAATGAATGGATGAAACGTAGCTTCACTGGATATCATAGGAGATGGTGGACGAATCAGGTTCATTGGGAACCCTACCGCGAATGTTGTCTCATACCGGACGGGGTATCAAGACTTGGTAATTTAGTGCTCATACTGGACGGGGTATTGGGATAACGCGTTTCACCCTCATATCGGACGGGGTATTGAGATTTAATAATTTTGTGCCCATATCAGACGGAGTATGAGGACGGTCCGTTAATTGAGAATGTTAAAAAAAATGGTTCACGCGTAATGGGGACATCCCTGTGGATCCCCATGGATACCAGCAGACTGATAAAAATGGATAGTTGTTATTTTGATTAATTGAATATGAAATTATAATATGTGCATGTTATCGATTGCATATGAAATCATGATAAATGTTATGCTATTGTCTCTATAGGTTGTTTTGTAAATCTCACTACGGTAAGTGGACGGTAAATGATTTTATTATTGATAAATAAATTTGCTTAATTAAGTGCTTAATTAGTTATTTTTTATTTTTCTACCAACCTTTCGGTGAGTAGCGTGATATTTTTACTTAGCTAGTGTAGCTTATTCCTTATTTAACCATTTTAGATCAAGAGGACCAGTATCCGCAGCTCGATCCACAAGAGGGGTGGGAGTAGGATGCTAATTTTATTTTATTTTCCGTTTGTTTTCTTAATTTTTTTGTGTTTTCTTCAAAAGGGTAATACCCGCAGCACTATTTGGTACTTTAAGTTGTTGTGTAAGGAATGCAAACCTAACTAATTATTTCACTTCCACACTTAATTTAGGATTTATTTCCTTTGAAATTCTAGGGTCGTTATAGTTGGTATCAGAGTCGCGTTTCTCGAACACATTCCTCACACAAAATCCTTAGGAAACACTAAAAATAATAAATTATCACTCAATCGTTCTTTGTGATATGCAGGTACAGATAGATGAATAGAGGAAGGCCCCCACTAAACCAAACAGCCCAAGAGGGTTCGTTACAAGAGGATGTTGATCGGTTATTTGAGATGCTAGAGAGACTCATCACTGCTCAGCAGGCTCGGGAGAAAAGGAGGGAGCTACTTGACCCTCCCTCGCTGCCACAGGTTGAAACACCTCTGCAGTGAGAGGATCCCGAGCTATCCCGGTACGACCGTGTTCTTCTACAGTACCACCCAGCACCAGCCCAGTATGATCCGGTGCCCCAACTATAGTATCACCTTGCACCACCGCAATATGGCTCATTGCCCGAACTGCATCACCCAGCACCACTACAGTACAATCTGGTGTCTCCACTGTATCACCCAATACCACCACAGGGCCACCCAGTCCATCATCAACGCATTCCAATCCCTCTTCCACAGAACCCAACTCCTCACATGATGAATTCATGCTATATTGAGAGATATAAAAGGCTAAATCCATCTACTTTTGTAGGAGGATCCATCTTTGAAGAGGTCGAGTACTGGTTAGCTGAGATAGAGAAGGTCTTCATGACGCTCGGGGTGACTCTCAAACAGAAAGTCATCATTGCTACCTACATGCTGGTGGCAATTCAAGCAAGCCACCCCACCCTTTCCAGTCACTTAGGAACAGTTCTTAACGGCCTTTCATGCAGAGTACCTCTCGAAGCATCTCGGACATCTAAAGGAGATGGAGTTTGCACACTTGGTATAGGGGAACATGACTGTATCAGAATATGCTTCCAAGTTCCTAGAGTTGGGCCAGTATTCCCCGGAGAGCATGACGGATAAAGGCAGGAAGGCTAGAAGGTTCGAGTGGGGTCTCTGTCCTGAGATCAGACAACAGTTGTTTGTGCTTGAGCTCAGCACTTATTCGGCTGTCCTAGCCAAGGCACAATTGGTGGAGAGGAACCTTCGCACCTTCCTTTAAGAAGTAGGGAACCTTAGACCCTCGGCTCCACACCACAGACCAACACCTACTGCACCTGTTCAACAAAATAAGAGACCCAGGCTGATGACTCAGGCTCCTCCTCAGGTTCTAGCAGCAGAGCGCAGTAAGATCTGTCAGCATTGTGGTAAGGATCATGGGGACTGACCCTTCTATTCTCTCAACAACACCTGCCACATATGCGGTAGTGCCTAATATTATGCAAGAGAGTGCCCAAGGAACTAGAACCAAAACCAGACCAGACCTCCTATCCAGGACAGGGCTTACAACCTCACTCAGCAGGATGTAGAAACTGATCCAGATGTGGTATTGTGTACGTACACTATCTATAACCATCATACTCATGTTTTGATTGATATTGGTGCATCGCATTTATTTGTTTCACATATTTTTGCATCAAAATTAAATATATTACCTAAAAAAACTTGATTATGTGTTGTTTGTGTCTACTCCTAGGAGTAAGACACTACTGGAGGAAGTTGTATACAAAGCATGTGTCATAGATATAGCAAATAGGAAATTGAGTGTAGACCTAATAGAGATTGACACGGGAAACTTTGATATAAGCTTAGGAATGAACTGGCTAGCGGTATATCACGCCACCATAGATTGTTTTAACAAGAAGGTTGTATTCAACCATCCTAATGAGGAGTCATTCACAAATTAATAAAATTTTTTAACATTTGTTTCCTTCATGGCAAATTCTCCTGTTATCAAGTGCTTTAACCCGACTGTTTTATCTAACTAGGCAAACCTAAGAAGAAAATTTGTATTTAAGAGATTTCTGTAGTCAGAGACTTTTCAGATGTGTTCCCGGATGAACTAACCAAACTGTCAGTGGATAGAGAAGTCAAATTCACCATACACCTTCAGCTTGGTACCCAGCCTATTTCAGTTACTCTTTACCGCATGAGTTATGTTGAGATGGAGGAACTGAAGAAACAGATCACTGAATTGCAGAACAGTAAATTCATCCGATATAGTGTGTCCCATTGGGGTGTTAAAGTCACATTTACAAGAAAGGGAGATAGGACGTTGAGGTTATGTATAGACTATAGAGGCCTAAAAAGGGTCACAGTCAAGAGCAAGTACCCTATCCCCAGGATTGATGACTTTTTTGATTAGTTGCAAGGTGCTCAGGTCTTCTCCAAGATAGACTTGCATTTAGGTTACCATCAGATAAAGATCAGGGCAGAAGACATTCCCAAAATACTCTTTCGAATTAGGTACGGACACTATGAATTCCTAGTCATGCCATTTGGACTACCCAACACTTCAACAATCTTAATGGACTTAATGGATAGGATTTTCAGATAAATCTTGGATTAGTTCGTCATTATGTTCATCGATGAGATCTTGATTTATTCAAAAAGTAGAGAAGAACACGCCCACCATCTGACTCAGGTTTTGCGAGTTCTCAAAGAGAAGAAACTATATGCAAAGTTAAGTAAGTGTGGATTCTGACTTGAGCAGACTAATTTTCTATGGCACATCATATCAAAGATGAAGTGTCGGTGAGCTCCGAAAAGGTTGAAGCAGTGCTCGACTGGGAAAGATTATCCTCGGTTAAAGAGATCCGTAGCTTTCTGTGGATGGTAGGTTATTACAGCAGGTTTGTGGAAGGGTTCTCTAGCCTAGCTGCCCCCCTGACTCAGCTAACAAAGAAGAACGTCAAGTTTGAGTGGAATGAAGACTGTGAAATAAGTTATTTAGAACTAAAAAGACAGTTGACTACCACACATGTGTTAGCCTTGCCGAGTGGATCGGGTCGGTATACAGTCTATGGTGACGCCTCCTACCTAAGGTTGGGTTATGTTCTGATACAGCATGAGAATGTCATAACCTATGAGTCTAGACAGTTGAAGAGTCATGAGAAAAACGACCCCACCCACGACTTAGAACTGGCCACAATTATCCACGCCTTGAAGATTTGGCGCCATTATTTATATGGGGAGACCTTTTAGATCTATACCGATCATAAGAGTTTGAAACACATATTCACTCAAAAGAATCTCAACATGCATCAGAGAATGTGAATAGAACTCCTCAAGTACTATGATTGCGATATCTTGTATCATTCAGGTAAAGGCAACATGGTAGCCGACACACTTAGCAAAAAAGGTGTAGGTATATTAGCTCATTTGATGGTTTCAGAATGCATGTAGATAGTGGCCGCACAACAGGTACGACTTCAGGACATGAAGAGAGTCACATATTTGGGTCACCTGACTGTTCAACTTGAATTAATCCAGTGAATAAAGGAAGCTCAGTCTGCTCAGTCCGCTTATTCCACCCTAACAGCCTTCAAGAAAGATGCAGAATAGGGAGTTAATTCAGAATTTTGAGTCTCTATCGATGGATTGCTCAGATTCTAGGATAGGATGTGTGTTTCAGGTGACAGCAAGTTGAAAATGGATATTATGATAGAGACTCATATCTCAAAGTTTGTCATGCATCATGGAAGCACTAAGATGTATCAAAGTATACGACCCCGATTTTGGTAAAACGGGATGAAAAGAGATGTAGCTGACTTTATTTCTAAGTGTTTGGTATGTCAGCAGGTCAAGACAGAGTATCAACGCCCAAGTGGGCTACTTTAGCCATTACCAATTCCGGAGTGGAAGTGGGAACATATCACTATGGATTTTGTGACAGGACTACCTAGGGCACGCTCATGACATGATACCATCTGGATAATTGTTAACCGGCTTACCAAGTCTTTCCACTTCTTGGTCATCAGGATAATCGGTCCCTTAGATAAGTTGGCAAGAATGTATATCCAAGAGATAATCAGATTACATGGAGTGCCAGTAACAGTAGTATCCTACAGGGACCTTAGGTTCACTTTTCGGTTCTGGTCTAGCTTTCAGCAAGTTATGGGAACGAAACTGTCCCTTAGTACTGCTTTCTATCCTTAGACTGATGAACAGTCATAAAAGATGATATGCACACTTGAGGATATGCTTCGAGCCTGTGTTCTTGACTTCGGGGGCCATTGGGATGACCATCTACCCCTGATAGAGCTCGCCTACAACAACAGCTATCAAGCAAGTATTGGCATGGTTTCGTATGAGGCGTTGTATGGTTGCCTATGCAGATCGTCGATATGTTGGAAAAAAGTGGGTGATAGAAAACTGTTCGGTTTAGATCTCGTAGAGGAGACTACAACCAAAATAGTTAAGATCAGGAAGAACAATCAGACAACTCAGAGCAGACAAAAGAGTTATACGGACACCCGGAGGAGGGATTTGGAAAGAAAGGCAATTGGGTGTTTCTTAAGGTCACTTCTTTCAAGAGAATCAGTAGGTTTGGCAAAAGGGAGAAACTAATTTTCCGGTTTATTGGCCATTTAAAATCTTAGACAGAATTGGTACTGCCGCCTATAGATTGGCACTACCTCCAAAACTTTTCAGGGTCCATAATGTGTTTCATGTGTTCATGTTACACAAGTACAACCTGGACCTCTCTCACATCTTGGCCCACGAGCCTCTTCCACTCTATGAGGATCTATCATACGAGTAAGTACTGGTCGACATTGTGGATCGAAAGAGCAAATTACTCCGCAACCAAAAAATTCTCTTTGTCAAGGTCATATGGCAGAATCACACACTGAGAGAGGCCAAATGGGAGCTAGAATAAGACTTCAGAACCCAAGATCCCCAGCTGTTTGATTGAGAGTGAGATAGACAAATTTGAGGAACCAAATTTCTTTTAAGTGGAGAGAGTTGTAATGGCTAAATTTAATCTAATAAAAATTAAATTAATTTATAATTGTAATTTTTAAAATTTTTAATTTTAATTTAGTGTAAAATGAAGGAAATTTGATGGAGGATGAAATTGTAAACAGTTTTGGAAAAAAAAAGGTAAAAATTTAGGTTCTGGAGGTATTTTTGAAAGAAAAGTTAGAAACTGGAGGTCAAAATATAATTTAAGAAAGTTGTGCCACGCAGGATGCCCGGTCAGTAGCCCTGATGAAGCAAAATGCGACGTGTGGCAGTGGACACTGACGCGGTGCCACGCAGGCAATCCAAGTGCCCGCCATCGAATGACCCAGATCATTTCCCGCGCGTATAGACGGTATGGATGTATCCCCTCCCCAAATGTAATTGGACGGTCAGATTTAAACGCGATCAACAGTCCATATCTATTTCCAATTTAAACGTGATTGGACGATCTAGATTAAAGTGCGATGAACGGTCTAGATTCACTCTCTATTTAATCGCGATTAGATGGTCCAGATCAAATGCGAAGGACGGTCCAGATTAAATAGGGAGAGATATAAATAATCCTCTTCACACCAAACCCTAACCCTAGCCGCCAAGCCCCCCCCCCCCCCTCCGGAGAAGAAGACCCAGCCGCCGGGAAGGAAGTTGCTCCCACCGCGCCGGTGCCCTTTCCGACTGCCAAAAGAGGTAAAAATTCTCCTTTGCTCGAAATTCAATTTTAAACACTACCATGGCCAAATCGGGGCAAAAAGACCGATGGATGGGCTGAAAACCACGGGTAAAGCCCAACGGCGCTGCCGCGGGGAATTACAAAAATCGCCTCCGATGAGGCCCTTTCCGATTCCTATTCTGCATAACTTTTTCACCATTTTGATAACTGTTTCCTTCTCTACAGGTTGACCTGAGTAAAATACCCAACCACAAAATGAGCCAGTGGAGCCACTGCAACGGAGAGCCTCGCTGCCGGTGAGTTTCGGTTTTTCAATTTTTTTGGGCCAACCGAGGTCTTTTAACGTGTTTTCTCACGGGGATTGATGCAAAACCGGTCGAAAATAGCAAATCCGAGGCGGACTGCCACTGGAGGATGGCGAACCGCCACTGGAGGATGGCGGAGCCGCTGTGCTGGAATTTTGAAATTGGCCAAAAAAGGGTCCTAACACTTTTTTGGATTTTTAGGATATTTGTAGGTACTTGTAAAGTGTTTTAATACCCGAAGAAAAATTCAGGAAACCTAAGGACCGCCAGTAGGCGCAGTCAACAGCTTAGCTTTTTGGGCATCAAATTGAGTAAGAATCTCTCACCCTATTCTCTATTACAGAATTTAAGTTTAATTAATGATAATTCGGTAAATTATGAAATGTAGGAAATATTCATAATTAATAACGGATTACTAATGGAGGTAGAACCGGAAACTATTCATTGCTGATTCTGTTTGATTTATTCTACGGTTTAAATGCGTAATAGTACTTGATTGATTGATTTTATAGTTTTGAATGCATGTATTGTTTGTTTTGTATGGTTACGGTTGAATTGGAGAACTAGCAGTTCAAGGTAAACGAAAATTTGTGTGATTAATTGAATGGATGAAACGACAGCCTCACTGGATATCCTGAGAGATGGTGGACAAATTAGGTCCATTGAGAACCCTACCACGAATGTTGTCTTATACCGGATGGGGTATCGAGACTTGGTAATTTGGTACTCATACCGGACGGGGTATGGAGACGACCCGTTTTACCTTTATACCGGACGGGGTATTGAGATTTAGTAATTTGACACTCATATCGGACAGGGTATAGGGACGATCCATTAATTAAGAATGTTAAAGGAAATGGTTCACGAGTAGTGGGGACATCTCTGTAGACTCCATGGATACCAGCAGGCTGATGAAAATGGACAATTGTTGTTTTGATTAATTGAATATGGAATTATAATATGTGCATGTTATCAATTACAAATGAAATCGTGATAAGTGTTATATTATTGTCTCTATAAGTTATTTATAAATCTCGCTACGGTAAGTGAATGGTAAATGATTTTATTATTGATAAATGAATTTGGTTAATTAAGTGCTCCATTAGTTATTTTTTATTTTCCTACCAACCTTCATTTCTGTATCGGTGAGTAACGTGATATTCTTACTGAGCTAGTATAGCTCATTCCTTATTTAACTATTTCAGATTAAGAGGACCAGGATCCAGAGCCCGATCCACAAGAGAGTTGCGAGTAGGATGCCAATTTTATTTTATTTTCCGTTTGTTTCCTTAATTTTTTTGTATTTCCTTTAAAAGGGTAATCCCCGAAGTACTATTTGGTACTTTAAGTCGTTGTGTAAGGAATGCAAACCCTAACTAATTATTTCACTTCCGCACTTAATTTATGATTTATTTCATTTGAAATTCGGGGGTCGTTACACATTAATAGTGTATTTGATTCGGAACTTGACCCGTGGTTTTTCACTTCACACTGAAGGATTTTTGAACATAAAATCATGTATTTATTTAATTTTGTGGTTATTATCTGCTTATTATTTTTGCTTTATTGTGCATCAATTTAGCTTAAGGTTATGGTTATTAATTACTACAAATTAATTTAGGATTGACTTAATTTATACAATTAATTTTATCTATGTTTGGGACCCAACACATATAATCACAGCAAAATATCTGTAACTTTATCCCTTTGTAGAAATAAATTTCCTCGAGGAAGCTCAAGCTGAATTAGAACCAATCGTGGTTTCCAGGAATCAGAAAGCATTAAGGCCCATCATATTGCTCTAGATAAAAAATCCTATCTGGTATTTCAGGCTTGCTTACCACTAAGTGCCCTTTTTTATACCAAGGAAGAGGCTATAGACCATATTCAAAGGGACTAAAGAGGCATCTTTCATGGGTAAATGCTCGCGGATTAGGATATCTGTATAGAACATTAAAAATAGAAATTAAACAAATGAGAAGTGTCTAAGCCTTCAGTTTAAGGATTAAAGATTCAACCAGGTCAAATACAAATGCAAATGCAAGCAATTTCAAAGTTCTTGATATTATGTTAAAAATCCTCCTTAGAGATATGAGTAACTAATGCAAGATCTCCTCTAATAAGAAGTGTCTCCACATGGCAGAGTAAGCATTGAATCACACCTAGTAAGCTGGATGGAAGGCTAAGCAATTAGTCGTGACCAGTATAGCCACGACCAAATGAGAGTTTCCCTAATCTCTCTTTAAAACCCTCTGTCTTTATTCCCCCCTCTTTCACCCCTTCCATAGCTATGGCCTCATCACAGGCTTATCAATTTCTTTCATCTTCCCAAAACTATCTGCCATAGTCGTGGCTACCGATGTTGTCACTCATGCTTGTCTACTCCTTTGCCTCTTGCTTTCCCCAGATGCTACGGCTTGCATTTGCAGTTGCGCACAACGATCTGATTTATTTTGTCTTCTTCTTCTTACGTCGCGTCCTCTCCCTTCCTCTGCCGGTCTAGTTCTCTTCTTCGTACACACTCTCTCTCTCTTTTGTCGTTCCTAAAGCCAAAATAAAAAATTCAAATTCAAAATTCTACTTCTACTGTAATAAAGTGGCATATAAACAATTGCCCTTTTAATTAACACAAACATTAAATTCTTTCCATTATTAAATGCACGATCGGTTTGCGAATTAAATAATTTATTTTTTTGATTAAAAATTTTGAATGGTATCGAATTGTAAAATTCAAAACATATTTCATTAATCAAATAAAATTTAGTGTCATAATTTTCATATATATTTTAAATTCTTGGAAATAAAAGTACTTTAAAACGTTTATGTTAATATAATAAAACTAAACAAATATCATTTTTTTTTAAAGTTGTGTTAAATTTATTTTCAAGAATTTAAAATAAAATAGGACCAAAAAATTAAAAAAAAAATCATTTATATAGAGTGTAATATAAATTATGGGAGTGGCCTTATTTTCATGAAATTTTCAACCATACTTTCTCCAAATGTGAACGTTTTAATCTTTAAATTAAAATTGTTAATTACTGATTTGAGAGAATATATTGACTAAATAATTAATCAAGTCAGATTTTCTTAAAATAATCATTCACCAACTATATATGTATATATTAGAATAAATTAATTGATTAAAAAAGTTTGGTAATCATGGCAGTATGATTTCAAAACAAGAATTATTGTTATACATAAAGACAATGTCAAAGCATATATTATTAGATATGGATAAATTATAGATTAATTGAATACATATAATTAAATCCCACTAAATTTATTAAAATATACGCTTATGTTTTAAAAATTCTACATCAATTTATTTTTAGACATACCTAAAAATAGTAAAATACATATTTATCATGTTTATTATGGTTTTTTAAGTTGCAGTTTTGTTATCTTCACTTAAAGAGTCAGCATCTTGGGTCTTGGCTTTGGCTTCCAACTTTACTCTATATCATAATAATATATTATTAAAAAATTTAACTATTTGATAATTCATATTAAACATCACATATTTGTTTCTCTACAAGAATAGATCTTTAGCAAGAAAAAAAGTCTTTACTCTACTAGTAAATTTTTTACATTGTGTTCATATTATGCTTTTTGTAAAGTCTGAAAGTTGTAATAAACTTAATAATTTAATAAAAATAGTTAATATAGATTATAATAATAGGAACTATGGAGGAAGAAGATAATTGCAATAATATATATCTTTTAGATTTTAAAGTTTGGGAGTGCCAATTCATGTTTGATAGAAATTAAACTTCACTTTTTAAATTATTTTATATATCATCTAAAAGACTTTATTTTTCTGTATAAAAATCAATTTCCCAAAATAAATTTGTGAGTTCAAGAACCAAATTACAATTAAAAAATATATAAAAAACTCATTAATTTCTAATATAGCTCAAAATTCCAAAACTAAATTAGTAATTTGATCTAACAAACATAATGACATATTCCGAAAAAAAAGTATTATTTTTACAAATCTATTAAAAAATTACACAACTTAATTATATCCCATAAAAATTTCAATACAAATATTAAAAAACTATATTTAAAATTATAAAAAAAAATAAAATTAATGAATATTTCAATTTACGCTTTTAATTCTCTTAGAATTAATATAGAATTTATTTGCAAAGTCAAATGAAATGCGAATTTTAGTAGGAGATGATAAAAAAAATAAAGTCCAGATGAAACCTGATGTGAGACTGAAACAATTTATTGTGAATTTTATCAAATTTTATCAAGTTCCTGAACCAGATGCAAGAAACACCCACACCAATGTTTTCCAAACATTGTTCTAACGTGAAGTATATGAACTTCCCACAGTTCACCTTCACAACTTGAAGATAATTAGGGATTTGTTTTTCAGAAGAAACCAATTAAAAGTAAGCAATAATTAAATCGTCAGGAAGTAATTTTATTCCCGAAAAAAGATTGAAAAACTGAAAAGATATGATAAAGAAAGTATATGAGTCTATTATATTCATCTCCAGATAAACAGTTTCAAATGGCATTCCATCAGTAGAAGCAAGAAACACCAAATCACCCACTTCTCAGCAGTTCGAGGCTCCTGTCAGATAATTTGAACTTACTGTCAGGAAGAGCAAGTATACAA
This sequence comes from Carica papaya, assembly GCF_000150535.2. The sequence goes on along the minus strand of NW_019014690.1, from coordinate 1,360,141 downwards.
GTTAAAACCCACAAATAAAATGAACGTACCCCAAATGATGACTGCTAAGCACTAGCAAGCAAAGTAGTTAACTGGTTATGAAACATCAGACTTTAACAACTCTTATCTCCAGAAGAAATAAATGCAAACATAGTCTCACAGTAGAAATTTATGAACAAGCATCTATAAAACGAAATTATTCAGAATTTTATGATGCTTGGACACCTGTTTACATGTTCATAACTACATGAGAAAGAGAGAAGAATTTTCACAACAATCTTTTGGTAAAGAAACACTGAACCATGATCAACAAAAAGGGTAAATATAACTTACCGGAGACAAGTGTACTAACAACTTGACCAATATTCTATGGTGTAAAACAGTGTTCATGTAAAAAAATCACAGACAACAGATATATGTATAGATGCCCAGAAAACACGCGAGAAGGATTGCAAGAAAGTTTTTATTTTTGGGATAGAAAAACCCACAATTTTCTTGTTAATTTATTCTTGCCTCATCCATTATCTGATGGGGCTTTAAATAGGAATGAAAACAACTTTTGCCTGCTATCTAGGGAGTACAAATGCTAATAGCAACAAAAAAAATCTCAACAAAAAGATAAAATAATACTCAAAATAAATAATAAAAAAACAGAGAAGTTGATGCTGAATAGTTGACTGGATCTTGAGGGGGTTCTGCTTACTTCAACGATAACAGAATCATAGATACTTCGGATTCTTGATTGGGATTCTTATTGATCTTCTGGTTGTATCATTGCCTCCCTCTTTTGCAAGAACTTTGTCCTCACGGTTCAAGTGGCCAAATTTATCTGTTAGTTTTCTGCTATTTTCCCAGGTAGCTTTTTCTGGGCACAAATTCTTCCATTGGATAAGATTTTCTTCAATAATTTTTGCTCCCCTTATGACCCATCGGGTTTCTAAAATGGTTTGGGATTGCAGCAGTATGTCCCCATCGTCAGATATTTCCGTCAGATTTTCAGTCGGGGCAATTGCGTCACCAACATGTTTTTTTTAACATGGAGACGTGAAAAACGGGATGGATAGGCGACCCTTGTGGAAGTATAAGCTTGTAAGCAACGGGGCCAATTCTGCAAAGGATCTGATAAGGCCCGTAGTATCGACATGCGAGCTTCTGGAAGGCTCTCTTGAAAACCGTTTGCTGCCGATATGGTCGAAGCCTAAGAAAGACCCAATCGCCCTCCTGAAATTCGACTTCACGTCGATGGGCATTGGTGGTGGCTTGCATGCGACTTTTGGCTACTTGTAAATTAGTTCGAAGTTGTTTGAGGAGGGAATCCCGGTTACAAAGCTGTTGGTCAACTTTATTGACAAGGTTGAGCCGTCTTGGTAACGGGGAATGGGCGGCGGTCGCCTCCCATATAAGGCCTGAAAAGGTGTCATCTTGATAGAGGAATAGTAGGTTGTGTTGTACCAAAATTCGGCTCAAGGAGAACTCCACTTGCGTGGTTGTTGGTAGCTTAAGCACCGTAGATATTGTTCCACACTGCGGTTCACAACTTCTGACTGTCCATCTGTTTGCGGATGGTAGGAGGAGCTCATTCGGAGCTGGGGCCAGACAACTTAAAAATCTCTTGCCATAAGCGGCTAGTAAAGACCAGATCCCTGTCACTAATTATGGAGCGAGGCATACCATGTAATTTTACCACATTGTCCACAAATTTTTCTGCCACGGTCTTAGCGGTGTAAGGGTTAGCCAAAGCAATAAAGTGCGTACTACTATTAAGACGATCAACCAAAACCAAGATAGTATTCTTTTCGTTTGAGATAGGCAATTCTTCAATAAAATTCATGAAAATATCATCCTATATTTGGCAAGGGATTGGCAACGGTTGGAGAAAGCCGACTGATGAGAGTGTCTCAGCTTTGACTCATTGGCAGGTGTCACATGCCGCTATATATTCTTTAATATCTCGGTACATGGCTGGCTAATAAAATTGTTGGGTCAATCTTTTGTAAGTTCATTAAAAACCTAAGTGGCCATCGATCAATGACGAGTAGAATTCCTACAGTAATTGTTGTGTGATTTCTGATTTAGGATGGACAACAATTCGATGCTTAAAATAAATCAACCCGTTCTTGAGTGAAAAGGAACCACCCGCTGAGTCAGTGACTAACTTGCAGACTGTTTGCATATAGGGATGATCCGCAGCTTCCCAGATGATGTTCCACAATTTATTTTTGGGCATAGAGATAGTGTGCAGGGTGGGGCTATCTTCCCTACGAGATAGAGCATCGGCCGCAGAGTTGTCTTTTTTTTATTTGTACACGATCTCATATTCGTAGCCAAACAACTTAGAGAGCCAGTTTTGCTGTTCTGGGGTTATAATTCGTTGGTCTAGCAAATGCTTCAAACTTTTCCGATCCGTGTGCACATAGAACTTTCTGCCCATCAAAAACAGACTCCACAATTTTATGGCAATAATAATGGCAAGCATCTCTTTGGCGTATGTCGACCATGACTGCTTGGCAACGCCTAATGCTCAACTCATGTAAGCTATAGGCCGCCCATGCTGAGTAAGAACTACCCCAATGCCGCAGCCAGAAGCATCAGTTTTTATGATAAATGACTCTTCAAAATTCGGGAGTGTCAAGATAGGAGTTGTGGTCATAGCAACCTTGAAGTTTTGGAAAGCTGATTCTGCTTCCTCAGACCACCCAAATTGTCCCTTTTTTAGGAGATTAGTCAAGGATCGAGCAAGAATTCCATACTACCGAACGAACTTCCGGTAATAGCCTGTCAAACTCAAAAATCCTCTCAACTCAGTGATGTTGTTTGGTCGATGCCAATCTAATATGGCCTTAATTTTGGTTTGATCCACTTTGACCCCTTGCAACATGACAATATGCCCCAAGTATTCAAGTTCCTTTTGCCCAAAGATACATTTTTTTAGCTTGATGAAAAATTGATGTTGTCGAAAGATGTCAAAAACCTGCTTAACCTGCTCAAGGTGCAATTCCTACCTGGGAATGTATATGAAAATGTCATTAAAAAAAACTAGAACAAACTTACAGAGGTGCTGGCGGAAAATGTTGTTCATGACTACTTGAAAGGTGGAAGGGGCATTTAAAAGCCCAAATGGTGTGACAAGATATTCATAATGACCGTTATGAATGCGGAAGGCCGTCTTGTGAATATCCGATGGATGTACCCTTACTTGGTGGTAACCTACGGTGAGATCGAGTTTAGTAAAGAAAGCAACTCCATGGAGTTCATCCAACATGTCATCAACCGTAGGGATGGAAAACCTGTCTTTGATGGTGACTGAATTGAGGGCCCGATAGTCTGTACAAAACCTCCAAGTTCCATCTATTTTGCATACTAATAGCACCGGTGAGGAGAATGGACTGATGCTTGGCCGAATCAGCCCTGAATCAAGCATTGTATTCACTTATTTTTCAATTTCACTTTTCTGGAAATATGCATACTTGTATGGCCTAACATTGACGGGTTCAACCCCTTCCTTCAAACTGATGCGGTGATCAACGTCTCGACAGGGAGGAATTGATTGTGGATCCTTGAAAAGATCCTGGTACTGATCCAAGAAAGCTTGCATATCTGGATGGAGGTGGATCAGAGAGGTGTTTTCTGCCTGTAGATACACCGTAAACAGAGAGGAGTGTCGAAGCGTGCTTTTGGCGACTTCTTCAGCTGAAGCAATCTGGAGAAGTGGAGCGCCAAGGCCCCGTAACTGTCGCAGTCGACTACCCCACTGGAATTCCATCGTCATCTAACCCCAATCACACATAACCACTCCCAATGCTTCCAACCATTGAACTCCAAAAACAAGATCAAGACCAGTTAATGGAAAAACAAAAAGAGTAAAATGGAAGAGTATACCTTAGATGTTAAACAACACATTTTCAAATTGTCTGTGACATCTCATCGGACTACCATTCGCAACTTTGACCGAGAAGGCTTGAGTCAGGAGTACTGGTAACTTCAGCAAGCTCGCGACTCGCTCACTGATGAAGTTGTGAGTTGAGCCACTGTCGATGAGGATGACGATACGTTGACTGCGGATGGTTGCATCAACACGCATCATTTTTGGGGTGGACCAACCATTGAAAGTATGAAGGAAAATTTCAGGCTCCTCTTCTTTTGGTTTTTCTTCTTCTTCTTCGGTCCCTTCCAAGAGCATGACTTGAGCTTGGCGACAGCGATGGCCTGCAGTAAATTTCTCATCGCAGTTGAAGTAGAGGCCCTGCATTCGACGGTGTTGCATCTCTTCCCACGAGAGGCACTTCGAGGCGGAATCTGCAGCTAGGGTTGGGGACGGGTTGATCGGGTTACGTTCGACCCGATTGAACCTTCTTTGTCGACCCACTTGCTCCTCCTTCATATAGGCCAAGCTGATGGTCTCTTTCAAATATTTGGGCTTGAACATCCGATACCTTCAGCAATTTCATACTTTAGCCCGCCAATAAACGTACCCATCAAGGCCTTTGGGTCCAACCTCTCACCTTCTTGCCTAACCTCTCAAATTCTTTTTGATAATCTTGTAAGGGCCTGATGTGCCTCACTCTGGATAGGGCTTCGTCGAAGTCTTCACATTCAGTCGGCCCAAAACAAGCCCAGACCTCTTCTTCAAATCCTGCCCATGTCACCACTCTTCCTTCTTCTTGATAAGTCCGGCGAAGCCACTGCTACCATTGGTTGGCTTCGCCCTCCAGGTGGAAAGAAGCTAGTTGGACTTTCTGCTCTTCGGAAATTCCTTGATACTCAAAGAATTGTGCGATGCGGTTGAGCCATTCGGTCAGGTCATCTCCGAAAAAAATAAGAAATTCCAGCTTGGTGAGTTTGGAGAAGAATGGTTGTCGGCCATTGTCATTTCGCTCGGCTCCTTCATCACAGTTTGGTCGTGTTCCTCCATTTCGGTTTGGGGTATTGCAGCTGGAATCTTCACGGTTGATTAACAGAGTTTCTGTTAATCGTTTGAGGGTATCCTCCATTTGGTGAAGTTTATCGGCGACTCCAAGCTCCATCCGGTCGAAGCTGTCCTGCAGTCCTCCAACACTTTCTTCTAAATTCTCAATCCTTTCCTTGTTCGACATGACGCTGATATCAAAATGATAGATGCCTAAAAGAACGCAAGAAGGATTGTACGAAAGTTTCTATTTTTGGGATAGAAAAACCCACAATTTTCTTGTTAAGTTATTCTTGTCTCATCTATAATCTGATAGGGTTTTAAATAGGAATGGAAACAACAATTTTTCCCTGCTATCCAGGGAGCACAACGGCTAATAGCAATAAAAACAATCTCAACAAAAAGATAAGATAATGCTGGAAATAAATAATCAAAAAAATAGAGAAGTTGATGTTGAATAGTTGACCGGATCTTGAGGGGGTTCTGCTTGCTTCAACGATACTAGAATCAAAGATACTTGGGATTCTTGATTGGGATTCTTGCTGATCTTCTGGTTGTATCAATATGGATCCATAATCATGAACTCTTTAACAGCTAGCCAGGCATGATATTTTATTTGCTAAGAAAAATACCAAATAATGGTATTAACTTCAGGCATGCACAAATATGAGGGCAGATTAAGATTAATTGCTTATTTAGAATTTTGGAGATAAAAATCCATACATCACATATAAAGTTTCATACACATCACACTTAAGAATTCTTATGCATCATAACTATAGGTTTAATTGTCACAAAACCTAAGTAAGATAAAATTATCAAAGAACTTTTTATTAAATATTGAACTTTAGTCAAAAAGCGAGACTACAAATAAGATTATAATGCTTATTAAGTACCATTTCTCAAATAAGATCAATCTAAGAGGGACTAATTCCAATAGCAATAAGAAAACTAAACAATAAACAAAATAAAACCTTAAAGTTACTCAAATTATAATAATAGACTTCTAAGTAGTACAACAGTTTTATATTTAAAAGAATTATAAATTTAATCAATTTAAGCAATCTAAACTTGACACATCCTGCATCACTCTACCCTTGTTGGAGAAGACTCGTCCACAAATTTAGGAATGACAAATAATGTTCTGCCTGGTGGAGGCATTTGAAGACTGGCCTGTGTCTAGGAATCTCATGTGCCAGATTCCGGTCACTGGAGGGCAACAAGCTTTTGACAATCTACTTGAACAGAGGTAAGGATGGTGTGAGATGTGGATGTGGGAATAAACAGAACTGAGAGAGGTAGCGGCTGCCCCGCATTTTTCTGACAAGTGGTGCTCTATCTCAATCAAAGGGTGATTCAATTACAGCTTGGCAATGCTAACAGTAAGAGTGATTCAATTACTGCTTGGCGATGGCTGATGACCTATTATGGCACTAGTTTGTGTTGTTAGGGTTTTCTGTTTGCCAGATAGGCAGGGTCTGTTTGAATATGAGGCTTTCAGGTTTCAGTCATGGACTTCTTATGTTTTTTGTATCAACTTGTGTAAAACAAATTAGGGTTCATCTTTTATCTACTTAGAAATTTGGAAAGTCACATCTAGACATTAAATCTAGGAATTATTAAGCATCACAAATAAGATCTTGATTACATCCCAAAACGAGAAATTGAGAAAACTTTCAATTAACTTTTTATTGAATAATTGAATTGAACTCCAGAAGTACTATTATTAAGGTACTTATAATGCTTTCTGTGTAGTCTCTCATATAGGATTAAACTAAGAAACTAAAGTACAGGAGACCTTAATCTAAAAAAATAGAATTCCAAAGTTATTAAAATTATAATAATATACTCCTAAATAGTACAATAGTTTATACATAAAAAGTTATAATTTTGATCAATTTAGAATATCTAAATTTAACTCATCATTGTGCATCATTGTCCATTATAGAACTCTTAGTTTGCAGACTGTTACAGACAGAAAGCATGATGCAACTGAGCTACATGATTGCGTACTGCTGGTTTTAAATGAAAAAGAATTCCCAGAGGGCAAGGTAATGTAGCGTCTCGCTTGGCATCAGAGTGCAAAAGTGACAGTGTTTTCAGAAAACAGAAGTTTGACAATAATCTTTTTTTTTTCCCTCCAAAAAGTTTTTTGAAAATTGAAAATAAAGAATTAGTCAAACAAATTAAACCATAAAGTACAAAAGAATTAAATATGGATAATCGATTAACCCCATATGAGAATGACCAGCTATATTGGCTACAAATATATAAAAACATTCTCTTGTCAATAAGGATAATTGATCAACCCCATATGAGAATGATCAGCTATATTATAAACACATTCTCCTGTCAAGAAGACATAAGGCTGGTGATAATGTAACATAACACAGAAATTAACGTACAATCTGGAGCAAATATTTTGTCAGAGAGGTGGTCAAAATGACATCATTCGATGCTTAGTGCCCCCAATATAAAGGTCTCCTGTGCTAAGGAAAAATAAAAATTCTTCTGTCGGAAGAAAAGCAAGATCAGCACTGAAAAAAGAGTATTTTTGAAGTTGGTGGAAATTAAAAAAAAAAAAAAATTCATAACAAAGATGCAACGAAGATTATACAAAGAATACCCACTAAAACCATCTCTGGATATCCTACTACCTAATCCTGGCATCTGGTATACTTGGATGAGTCAATAAGATGATTGAGGGCTAGAAAGAAATAGGGCTATGATAGGATATTGATGGATCAGGGCTTTATCTTGAAAATAAGACTGGAAAAAAGGATTCAGGGGGCCCAGTTGCTGGCCATGAATCATTCAGGGCAGGAAAAAAACAAAATAAGGTAAAAGAAAGGTCACATGAAAGAGATTTGCTCGGGTATGCATCCATTCCAAATAACCAAAACATTCAACAACCAACTGATATAGACCCAAGAAAGACCTTAACTTCATATTCTTAAAAAAAAGGACATTTACTTGGTACCACCCCCTTGGTGCCTTGAGTGTATTTCTTTTTTCTTTATAACAAAAAAGAAATAAGAACGGTGTCTTCATCAAAGAGGGAAAAAAACGACTCTCAGGAGTTTGACAGGAGCCACTAGAACTCCAAGCCACTACACCTTAATATCTTTAGAAACTCCTTGACCATATAATACCAAGAATGTGTTGGGAATTGTCGAAAGAAACATACCTAAGGCATCTAGGTCTTAGCATAGACAATAAACAGTTACGACTTTGAATAAAAGATTCTTATTGCAATAATAATAAATAAAGCATTCATATATCTTAAATAAACAAAGTAAAAGAATATGAAAACAAATGCTCAAAAAAATAAGCACTCTTAGGCAATATATCAAAAATTAGGGGAAACACACCTTTTTCTCCCACTGAAAGCTATTCATAAGCACCTAATAACCACATTGCTTATCTGATTACCAAACAGTTAGATTGGACAGGATGCTAATAAATTATTTTTAAGCAAAGTCAAAAATCCACTAACTTATATGGCCTAAGATACCCAATCCAATAGCAAGTTGTGGAACTGCAAATCAGTTTCTGCTATGAATGATCCATTACACTTCCTATCCGAAACAAAAACCCAATCCATTACTTTACACTACCAAAACTAAACTTAATCACACTTAAGATAGCAAGTAAAGCTAAACTTAATCATGATGATTTCCTCTTCATTGCTCTCCCATCTGAAAACATCCACATTTTGTGATGCCCAATCCAAAAGTAATCTCCATAAGGGTATCTTACTTCTTAAAGATTTTACTATCAGTTTTATAGATCATCAGTTAATGCAGTGATCAGTTGCCAATCCCATGAGTACAATGCCACAACCTCAGTTAAAGTTTCAACTCATATAACTGCAAACTGCTTCAAATACCCATAACAGACCTCTGCTCATATGCAAAACCTTCTTTTCCACCAAAACAAACAGCTAATTTCAATATACAAGTTTTTTAAACCTTTGGCATAGTGAAGTTTCTTCATTCTTTATGAACTTTACAACATACACCAGTTGAACACTAGACATCTGAAAGAAGAGATTAGTAACATGCCAAACTATCATGAAGTCTGGAGTAGCATATCCAGAATTAATAGAAGCATGGAGTCCAAAGGTTTTAGCGCATAGCATGTAAGTGCAAATTCAGTGCAGAAAGGCATATAAACACTTAAATTTTCTAAAAATAATGTGCAATAAGAACAAAACGGCTTGGGATCTTTGCATAAAATTCTTTTACTTCCCAAGAGGAATCTCAAATCAGCAAACTATGAGATAAATTATTCCTAGATGTTCCTCGTAGAAAGTAAATCGAAAAAATCCTGATTACAAACCCAGAAACTACAAAATACGCTAGAAGATCGTGCGTAACCCGAAAATAACCAAAAGACTCAGTAATTCATGGGAAAAGGGAACCCTAAATTAAACGCCTAGAGTGCGAAGGCTGAAATACCCAAAATCACTCAATTTATCATTGGAAACAGAATCGTTCCCAAGCAAAACCTCCTCAATTAATAGAAAGACAACATCCTCCGGACAATTTATGAGAATAAATTGAAAACAAAACAGCTAGAAAAGATAAAAAGTACCTACCACAAAACAAGAAGGAGATGACGCAGCTCAGACCGAGTTGAAAACAGACTATGCATTGGCAGTTTTGGGTATGAGAGGAATGGCGGCACCCTTCTGCTGCTGTTTTAACTTGGCTTCTTCCTCGCGGATCTTCTGCATCTTGAGCATCCTCTCCATGACCAGCTCGTACTCGCACTTCTCGTAGACGTGGCGCTCATCCTCGCACTTCCATGGCAGGTAAAAAGTTGCTTGCCGGCACTTGTTGAGTGGGATCAGCAGGTGCGCGCATTGGTCCCTGTATCCGAGCGGAACCTTCGCCTCCACCATTTCTGCCTGCGTTGCTATCATCTTCTTCGATGATCCTTCTACCTCCATGATTACTATGGTTGCCTGTAAAATCAGCACCTTTGATTAGTTAGATTCTCTACGCACGCAGCGATTAGAAGCTCCCAAACTTCTCTTCGCTCACTGGTTTCTCTTCCTAGTTCCTTGGGCTGTTTAGGGATTGACGGATAATGGAGCGGATCGTCTCGTGTTCGGCCTCGCAACCTTTTGACTCAGCTTGGCCCGTTTATTAATTAAATCGGATCCTAATGAACTCCACTCTTTTACTTGATTTTTTATTTTTTTAAATAAAATATTTAGGTTATGATTAGAATAATATAAATTTATTTAAAATAAATTATTATTAAAATATTCATAATATTATAATTAAGTTATAAATTTTTTTTCTTATAATATGGTGTTTAAACTGACAGAATTGTTTTAATTTATATTTTTCATATTCGTAGATTTAAAAAAAAAAAAAGTTTTGTTGTTTGCTTATACTTCATTTTTTGACAATTAATTTATTTTATTTAAATAATACATATAATAATACCCAAAGAAAAAATATTGAACTTCTAAATTTACAGACTAAATTAAAATTAAATTTTTTTTTTAAAAAAAAAAGGTTATAGAATTGGATGAAGGAGTAAATTGAATTATGGTAAAACATTTTCATTCGGCTGCGGAATCTCAATCTTATCACCACGTATCAAATCCAAAACCATAACCATAATTGAATTACAGATTGAAGAGGTAGCAGCATGTTGTTGAGAAATAGAGGCAGCATGGTGTTTTTTTTATGTAAAGAAAACATTAATATATGGATCAAATTTGTAGTTTAGAAACAGTTGCCGATGGAAATGTAAAGCGTATGTCATGAGTAAATAATCAAACCTTGCAAGAAGCACCCTTTTCTATATATATATATAAACCCATAGAGGTTGATGAAATTCCCTCCGACTCTAGCAAACTTGATTTTCAGATTTCCAATGGAATTGGACGTTGATGCTTCTGAAAGGTTTTTAATGAAAAGGTTGAGATATATATGCTTGATTATAATTAATTTCAAAAATTTTAATTAAAATTTTATATGAAAATATAATTTTAAGTTTAAATTGATAGGTTGGCAGGAAAAGTTGCACTGGTAACAGGAGGCGCAAGGGGAATCGGAGCAGCCACGGCCAAAGTCTTTGCCCAACACGGAGCTCATGTCGTCATTGCTGACATTTTAGACGATCTTGGCACCAACTTAGCCCATTCAATCAACGGCCGCTACATTCACTGCGATGTTTCTGTCGAACCAGACGTTGAATCTGCAATCAACCTCGCCATTACTTGGAAAGGAAAGCTCGACGTCATCTTCAACAATGCTGGGATTTCTGGTTCCGATGGAAGCACAACCGCCATAGATATGGAACAAGTGAAACGGGTAATTTCAGTGAACTTAAACGGCATCATTCATGGCATTAAATACGCAGCAAAAGCAATGATCAAAGGGGGACAAGGCGGATCTATCATATGCACTTCAAGTTCCGCAGCAATAATGGGTGGTCTAGGGGGGCATGGGTATACATCGTCGAAAGCAGCCATAACAGGGTTGGTGAGAAGCTGCGCTTGTGAACTGGGTAAAGAGGGGATTCGAGTGAACTGCATATCGCCCCATGGGGTGCCATCGGAAATGCTTGTTAGTGCATACAGGAGATTGCTGGGGCAGGAGGAGATGGGAGTTGAAGAAGTGAGTAAGATTGTGGGAGAAAGAGGAAGTTTGCTGAAAGGGAGAGCTGCAACAGTGGAAGATGTAGCGAACGCAGCAGTGTTTCTGGCAAGCGAGGAGTCCGGATTTATAACAGGACATAATTTGGTCATCGATGGAGGTTATACTTCTGGTTGCAGCACCATGAGCTTCATCTATCAGTAATCAAACAAATGCAGACAAAAAAGGAAACTATTTTATGGAATCAAACTAAAGACTCCCTATTTACACCAAACTTACTGTTGATTTCATAAGTTCCTCCGAAGAGGGAGCCTAACTGTCGTATATTCCAATTCAATGTGAGAAAGGCAAATATATCAAAGAGAAATTAAGCTAAATGCCGAAAAAAGCAGTAGTCTTACACAATTTCTCCTTTTTATGCTTGTGAGTAGTGAAATACATATTCTGCTGTGGAAGCAAAAATAAGTTGAAATTCCATCCGGCAGCATTTCTTCGAACAGGTAAAATGAAACAGCTGATCATGTGCATGCAACACTCACTACTACAAAACTCTACTCTGTCATCACATGAACAAAAATCATAATTTATCACATTACTACACTATGGAGGAAAAAGAAAAGAAAAATGATTTCCTCCAAACGAGATTCAAGTAACTCTTTTCTTGCTTCTTTTTAGTTAGGCTCCCGAACTAAATTTTTCAATCAGTCAATAAGGTCTAGAATTAAATCTTAATGTTGAAGTAGTCGGGATCAAAGTGATGCAATCTCACGTAACCATCTTCACCACCACTTGAGAAACTACAAATGCAAAAAAAGAAAAAAAAAAAGGGAGTTAAATTTATAGCCAATGCAAGATAACATTTCTTAAACAAAAACGAGACAGGAGAGTAAAGCAAACAAGTGCCTAAAACATAGAAATTAACGAGACAATTTTTAAACTACTTACACAAGTAAAATAGTAAAGTGCATGTATTTTGCCACAATAAACTAGGTATCTATAGGTAAAAAAACGTTTACAGCTGGGAGTTGTTTACAACTGGAAGTCATTAGGAACTAAGACTTGACAGAGAAATCATACTTAAATAAACAAGAGCTGTTTATGCTATTGAAAGGAAAGGTGGATTGTGGAAAAAGAATTGGCGTAAACAGAACTGGAGCACAACTAGGAGTTCCCAAGTAAACTACAAATTTGACATTAGTTCTTTGACAGATCTGCGAAGAAAATGTCTGATTGAAGTTGAAAAAAAAAATTATCCATGATGGACAAAATTTAAGCAACAGATTAATATAGCATAAATCAGGAAAATAATTAAATCAACCAAATTGTTAGTGATGTTTGGACCCTAAAATAGTCAAAATGAAAGCTGTAAGAGAACTATTGCCATTAGACTCCAATTGATCTTTGGTAGTTTAAAGAAAAGAAATTACTTTATTTAAAGATGCGCATAAACTACATTTCACAAACAACCATGAAATATTCTAAAATACCTTAAACCATCAGATTTACATACTACCCATAAACTGGTACCATTCACCATAACCAGGGTATGGGAAAGAACATGGTCATCTAAGTCTCTTTAAACTCTACATATAAAGAGCCTGTACTAAGCTGATATCCAATTAGCATCATTTGCTGAGCAGAGAAAACCATACCTTTTCCCATCAGGATTAAAAGCCAACGCATTTATAGGTCCAAAGTGCCCTTTCACGCCCCCAATTTCTTCTTGAAAAATCTAAACATAAAAGTGGAACATCATCAACTGAAGAGATGGGACAACCACAAATGTATCTGTACATACAACTTCACATCACATGAAAAGGTAGGTGAGTATGAAATTAACCTTGTCAAAAAATTTGGCTTCAAACTTCCCAGCACGATGATCAGTTGTTGTAACAGCTGATGCATCCTGGCCACCTCCAAGCACCACCTGGAAACCACAAAAATGTGTGGAAGAAACCCACAAGAAAATGCATAAAAGTCAACTCTCCAATTTTTGTTAATTTACCATCTAAAAACAAAACTAAATGTTTGGCAAATCCACATGAAAGAAACATCATACTGACTATAAGAGAATGTTTGCTGGATAGTATGTCTCCCATATAGCATTTTCATTTATAAGCTAGTAGCCTATATAAGTGTAATTAATATCCATTTAAATACCTATCAATAATTTCCCAAAAACAGATAATAAAATCACAGTATTCAAAGCATCATACAGGGAATACAAATTTTTCTTGAAAACCTAGATGAAGATTTTATGTTTCATCTGCACTTACATGGTCAAGAAGAGGAGACAACGCTACAGCATTAACTGGGCGTTCTGTTATATAGGTCTTGACAAGAGTCAACGTTCTGATGTCCCAGAGCTAAAAAAAATTGCAGAATTTAAAAAAAGAAAAGAAAAAGATGAGAAAAGACGTGTATAATAGCAATTATAAAGTAGAAAACTTTGTGAGACATGGTGTGAAGGAAGGAAATGACAGAAGTTAGACACTAATAGCACCTTGGCAGATTTATCCAGAGATCCAGTAAGAAAGTGCGAACCATCTGCAGATTTTGAAAGTGATGTTATGGTCTTTTTATGACCAGTTTCCTTATCTGACTCTCTAAGCAATTTACCAGTCTGCAAATTTACAGAGAAGTAGGAAGTTTGAGAATGAATTCCCAAGCAGAAAAATAAATCATGTAGAATGAAAAGAAAATTTTGAAAGGGAAGACATGAAAATGTGCTAACTTTGAAGAGAAGTTCCAACACATGGTCTCTTATCTTCATCAAGAATCCAAAAATAACCACATTCTTTACAGTTCAAGGTGATTTATGCAAATTGGTTACCTCAGAATCCCATATGCGAATTGTGGCATCCTCGCCAGCACTTATAATAGTACGGTTCAAAGGTCCCCAAACAGCTCTGTTTATTCTTCCCTGTGGTCCCTTAAGGACCAGGATGGATTCACCAGTCTCTGCACAATGACATGGTTGCAAGTTTAACATTAGGAAGGAAGGATACATGGAGTAATTCACCTCAAGTGAAGATATCCTCATATCAAATATTTTGTTTTCTGATACAGGAAGATATATTATTAGAAAGAAAAAAATATATTACAAAACATGGTAAGATAAGGTAATTCATCCTGAAAAGCCAAGGAGATTGCAACGAGTTCCTACCAAGTACCCAAGGTTCATAGTATAAGGTTCCATTAAGCATGCATACTAGTATAGTTCCGTTTGAAGTCTTAAACGAAGGTTGTTAGCTATTGTCTGTCATTTGAATAACTGTTAGCTCTGTTTTTCTTTTAAATAAAAAGTGTGATGTGCATCATTAATTACATGCATCAAGGGAGTGCAAAACCCATGAGCAAAAAGAATTTACCTATTGGTTAGCATATCAATTAGTTCTCCTACATTCTCTATGGAATACAAATGGTATTTCTTTATCAACACTCCAAGGGATTGGAACCATCTCTCTTTCTGTAATATCCCGAACCCCAATGTCGGTGAGTACGGACGTTAGTACAACATTTTCAACTAATGGAACAGATAAATATTAAATATACAGCGAAACTACACTTTAATACACATCGCTTATGACAGAATAATTATTCATTTACAAATAATTGAGACATTTAAATTAATTTACAATATTAAAATAAATGCTAATAAAGTTTTCCTTCAGCATCTTATTTTGATTTTGAACTTGTTCCTCATCTCCTTTGACCTAAATGGGGGTAAATTAGAGTGAG
This sequence comes from Carica papaya, assembly GCF_000150535.2. Next base: position 1,344,895 of record NW_019014690.1, on the reverse strand, counting down.
TTTCACGAGTTTAGTAAGAAAAATGATTTTATAACGGAGACTTACGCATATACACTCACGCAATATGTAAAATATATTAATATTTATAATAAAGAAAATGTTAAACAAAGCATCACAATCAAAATATATAACAAAACAGAATTTATCAGACGAAACATATTTTAATTTTCACTCTTATAACTTAATTTTTGTTCTTATTTCAAATCAAACTTACACTCGAAATATTATAATACACTTGGAATATCACATCGAAGGTTTCATCATCTCAAACTATAATCACACACACAAAAATGATCATAGATACACTCGAAAGATCATTTCTATGGTTTCATCGCGCAATGCCGTTTATGTCATCATCGAGGAAAGGCGAAATGAATCCCTCCATCGCATGGATAACACACACATAAATCACACAATGACTACAACAGTTACGTTTACTAGGTGACCCATACTCACACGAATATTTATCTACGTCTGGATTAGACTTCAAACTCTATCCATGTACAGGTTCATCATACCCACCATATCTGCTGAACTTCAGCCACACATGCACTCTCAACTCCTCGATTCATACTAAACGAGTAGGTATTCAGGGTTCTTACACTCTACACTCTTTCCAAATCTCTCTCATTTCCAATTCACTTATTTTCTACTTAAAATCTTAATTATATGCATAATTAAACACAAACACACAAAATACACAATATCATCACGCACATTAGAGCTATACATTTCAAACTATTTTCTGAATCATCATGTACCAGATCACACAACAAGTACAGCGCACCGTACATCTGCACCAGATCACACAGCAAGTACAGTATATCCAAATTCCACACGTACACACACTGCTTATACATTTCACATGTATAACATATGTACACACATTTTAATACACATACATATTACAATACAGACATGTATTTTCACTGCATGTCTCAAACATAATATATATTTATATTCACACACACACAATCTCTACTGATATATACACACACGTTCATACTTAAACACGTATACACAATTACACACAACATAGTATATATATTTATTCACGCATTTGTTCTTATCAGTTTTGTTTTTATCAAGTCTGTTCTTATCAATTCATATCACATTCATCGTATATTTTTATATATATACACATACATGCGTAACAACATATATACACATATACATGAACACAAATAAATACAAATTAGACATATTAATTATATTCCTATTATACTACACATACATTTAAACATTCACAGAATGCACTATCCATATACACATTTATATAAACATATAATTTATGTCTTCATACGGAATACACATAATTCTTACTTATAATGTGATCAGGAAAGCTTTAGGAATCATTTCTAACTCGATCTATAATTCTCTCGGAAATTCGAATACCGTTTATGTAGTTTATCTCGTTTATAATAGAAAACACATATATTAAATTATAAATAATTTTATAAACTATTTTACGCAAAATTAGGAATAGATTTTATCTTCGGACACGCAGTCCCAGTCGTTAGCGCCACCACGCGCTATCACATGCGTGTCACCGAAAATATCAGGCGTTGATGATCGAATCAGCGCATCGCATGCGGTACACCAACATTATATTTAGTCGCCATCCTTTCATTTTTTCTCCTTAATTTATTTTTTTTTCTTTTTTTTTCTTTCATCATTTTTTTTTCTTTTTATTCTTTTTTTTTCTCTTCTTTTTTCTTTCTTTCTTTTTTTTCTTTTTTTTTTCTTTCTCCTTCCTTTCCCGCAGCTCCTCCTCTTCTCTTTTTTTTTTCCTTCTTCTTCCTCCTTTCCCGCAACTCCTCTTCTTCTCTCTTTTTTTTTTTCTTTCTTCTTTCTTTTTCCTTTCTTCTTCTTTCTTCTTCTTTTTTTTTCTTTCTTCTCTCTTTCTCTCTCTACCCACCGCGTGTCTTCTATCTCTCTCCTCTTTTTCTCTCTCTAACCGATGGCAATTCCTCTCCTTTTTCTTTCTCCTTCAATTGCAGCGTCGCACAACACCATGCGACCCTTCTCTCTCTCCCGTCGATGCCGCTCGACCCTCTCTTCTCTATCTATTTTTTTTTCTTCCTTTCTTTTCTTTTTTTTTTGTTACTTAATTATATATATACACATATATATATATATATATTATATGACCACGTGTTTTCTTCTTCTGCTCCGAGAGTACACTTTGGGTTCTTTTCTTTCTTTCTTTAAATTTTTTTTTCTTTTGTTTAATTATATATATATACATCTATATATATATATATTCCATAGTTTTTTTTTATTTATAATACCCAGTTGGATATTACACTTTCATTTTATCAATACCCTCCTTTACTCCTTAAAAATTCCCATGTTCATTTCCTTCTGAACAACACAAAAAATAGCCAGAGGAATGAGCCCCAAGTACTTTTTCTGACTCATCATTACCCTTCCACGCCCAAGTTTCTTCCTCGAGTGTACTTGCTATGACCCAGTTGTATCCCATAATCCCAAAAGCCATAGACCATAAGCTGCATACAATGGAGAACCAAAGGAGAATGTGATTGCATGTTTCCTCTGCTCTCTTACGTAAACAACAACAGTTCACCATAATATTCCCTCCTCTCATAAGCTTATCAATAGTCAAGATGCTCCTCACGAGCTACTTCCCAAGCAAAAAGTGTTATCCTTGGGGTGCATTAACTTTCCATATTTGTCTGAATGGGAAGTTCTTTGTTTGACTCTTGATCAAATATTTGAAAAAGTCCCTATGGTGAATTGTTTAGTTGAGCTGAGAGTCCATACAAGTTGGTCATGATCCTCACTATGCGAAATTAAAGTCAAAGCACTTAGCAGCGATTCGCATTCGTTTATCTCCAATCATCAAGATTACACAATACTTCCACATGCTACTCCCTCCGACCCTCTCCTTCAGTGAACACCTCTTCAACAAAAATGTCCTTATGTCGTGCTATAACAAAAATCCGTGGAAACCTTGCTCTCATAGCCCTTCCATCTAGCCAAATATCATACCAAAAGTTGACTCTGTCCCCATCTCCCACTCTCTACCTAAGGCACTCCTGAAATTTCTCCTTCCCTATGCAGATCCTCTTCCACACACTTGTCTCATATGGTCTCGTCAATAGTTGAATAATTGTAGCTCTTAATTCGTAAATATTTGTTAGAGTCATTATTTCAAGTAGTTGAAGTTGTAAGTTTAGAAAAAGTTGGTTTTCCTTCATGTATTTGAACTCTTCCAATATGCATCGATTTTTTTTGGGAGATAATCTTCCAGTATGCAGTAACAATACAGATATTCAAATCAAACTATTATGGTTTTTTCTCACCCTAAGAATAATTCTATTTGCTTAGCAATTGTAATAGCTTTGATTGGGACCTATCACATCCACTATCGGGAAAGAAGAAAAGTACATAAAAGAACATGAACAAAGAGGATTAATCAATACAAATCCTTATCGTAATGATGTAAAGTGAGCAAAGCACAAGGATGAGATACATGTCAAACCTTATTTCCCAATTGTTATGATACCGACCCAAATTTATTTCATAGAATGGTAAAATGAGTAACTTTGGAAGAGAATATTAAATTAGAAAGTATGAAAGGCAAAGCCGTCCCCCAATAGAAAGAAGGAAAAATTTTTAAAAAAAAAACACGAGCAAAGAGAAGTAGTCAATATAAGATATTTTTGTCAGCACCCAAAACCCTTTATGACAGTAATGAGAAGTTTGTAAAGCATGAGGATGAGATACATGCCAAACCTTGTTTCGCAATTGCTACCATGTCAAATCATATTTTTTTCATATAACTAGATACATTGTGGAATAAGAAAGTTGAATTCTTTTTTTCTTCTCTTTCTAATCAAAATGGCTCATAGCAAACATAAGCCTAGTTATTTCCACGTTTGAAAATGTTGACATAAAAGAGAATACACCAGAAACTTACGCTCACTGGGATCTTTAGCAATATGCTTCACATGAATAGCAGAAGTCAACTCCATAAATGGATCAGTGGTAATCACAGCAAGCTTATCCCCAACAGCAAAGTCCACAGCCCTTGCTGGAGAGTCAAAATTGAATGAATATAACTGAGCCCCAGTTTGCACATTCCATAACTTTGCACTCTGATCTGCACTACCAGTGATAAGCCGCGTCGAATCCCCTGAAAGAGTAAAGTTTGGTATTACAATGTTAAAACCCGAGTATGAAACGAGACCCCAAGCAGCATAATACCCACCCAGACAACAAAACCTCCAATAAATTGAGTTTGATAAAAACTATTCACCTCATAAGAGCAAATCAATGAAAAAAATCAGGAAAACAATTTCCCCATATTTCCATTTTGAAGTGAAAAAAAAATGGAGACAAACAAAAGCTAAAATCATAGTAGACAGAAAGCTAGAATTAAAAGTTCCTATTTATTCAAAACTTACAATCTGTTGTAGCAAATAACATTTGGAAAAGCATATTCCAAGGGTTAATTAAAAAAAAAAAAAAAAGCATGTTCCAGGGTTTAAAAAAGCTCGTCTTCCATAAGAGCTAAACAATCATAAAGAAAGAAGGAAAGTGAGGAAAATTACTTGAAACGTCGCAACACCAGACAGCACCGTTGTGGCCGCGGTAGGTGCCCAAGCGTTCGCCATTGTCGGCGAACCAAACGGTGGGAGTGTGATCCTTGGCGCATGAGAATAGCAAATCGCCGTCTCTGTTGTATTTCAAGAACGTCAATGGCCTTTCATGCCCTTTCATCAAAATTGGCCTCATCTTCTATGTCCTTTGATTTTCCTTCCCCTTCTTTGATACGAACAGCTTGGGTAACTGAAGGAGAAGCTAATAGCTAACCTACAAAGAGTATTATGCAGATCGGCGACTTAAAGAGTATACAAACCCCGTGCGTGTTGGTCTTCTGATTTTCTTTTGTTTTTTAACCAATAACAGTTTGATTTTTTAGAATTGCAAATTATAATAAAAATTTTAAATTGTAATAAAAAAAATTAAAATTTTAATTTTAATATGAGAAATAATTTAGAAATTAAAATAATTCTTTATCTTTAAATTTTAAGTTTATGAAATTTCAAGAAATTTAAAAATTAATATTTATAAATCAAATAAATGAAAAGTAATTACTTAATACCTTTGTTAATATGACCAAAAACTTAAATTCACTCTTAATCTGATTATAATTATAATTAAAGCTTTTCCAACATTTCAATATAAAATTAAGCTATGAATGTTTTTGTTTTTGCAATTAACCTCTTTCATATTAAACTATTTAAATTTATAAAAATGTTATAATCCAAACTTTAATTGTATCTTTTGAAGGGTTTTTTTATTATTTAAGGCTAGTAGTAATAATTTATTTTCCCAAAAGGGATGGGTTCTTAGGATAAGAGGTGCCATTGAAATGGATATAGCCTTACTTAACAAATGGATGCATAAATTTTGAAATTAAATAAATGCCACGTTAAAAAAAATAATTTGTTGAATTTATGGATATGATGAAGATAAGTTCTCCTTTGGGTAAAGGGTGCATAGAGAAATTTTGGATTTTTAGAAACAGATAGTTAGAACAATTTGAAGAAATAGTGAATGTAGAAAGAAGCAATACTAATATAATTAGACATACTTAATAATCAAAAATTTGTTGAATTTATAATTTAAAAGTCTAAACATAAATCAATTAGCTACAAATGGATACTTATAAGAAAGTGAAATGAGAAAAATAAAATTATTCGATATAAATTATGACTTGTAGCTAAGTGATTTTCACAAAGATATGATATTAATTATAAAAAATATATATTCTTAGTAATGGACATTGTATATAGATTTGAGTTAAGTAAAATAACTTAATTTTATTAATAATAAAAGAGTCGCATAAACGTTACATCCCTTAAATATAAAACATAAACGTATGTACAAAACTCTAAATTTCCTTACTTACATTACTAAACAAAAATACAAAACAGTAACCATAATATCAGAGTTTAGGCTTTAAAGATTTCCTTCGTATCACCGTTCACTCTGCAGCAGTATCTTCTATATCTGGAGGGTGATAGGAAGAACGAGATAAAATATCTCAATAAGTAATATTATGAAATCACAACATAGTACATGCAATATATAGTTTTTTTACACACAACAGAATATATATCATATAATCTTTCCAAAACGAATACGAATCAGAAGATGAAAGTACAAATCAAAAAACATATGCATGTTGTATGCCTCATCACTATTATGGAGGATCTATTAATTACTATACATTATGCATAGGCACAGATACTTATCACTGGTTCCCTATGTACCCAAACACGGAACGACATACATGAGTATCTTGGAACACTACTACCCCCAAACACGGAATGGTTAGGCCACGCAAATCAGACTATTTTCTCATATACCCGAACACAAAACGGTTATGTATAGGTACACACTTATCACTTCGCCAATATACCCGAACACAGAACGATTATGTACGGCCAGATTAAAGCATAGCATAATGTAGGTGCTTTCGAAATAACTTCTTTCCATAATGAATGATGCACACATATCAAAATCACATTTCAAAAACACAAAGTGAAATAACATTTATATTGAAGTAAAAGTTTAACAAATACTTACTTAACAAATATGGAAGACAAATTAAATATGTGCATATTTTTATATTGAAAATTCGTAAAATACTTCAAAACTACGTAGGCTATGAATTCTTAATATTCATTTACCTTAGGTTCTTAGCAGTCGTAATCTTAATTTCGGCAGAGTTTTGGCTTTATTTATGACTTTTTTCTCTAAAAAATTTAGCGAAATTTTGAGATAATTTTTTGTCACTTTCTTGACTCAAAAAATATCCAACACAATACTTAAAAACTAATCTCAAAAATCAAAGAGAACCCAAACTTCAAAACTTAAGAAAAAACTTACCTTTCTAACGATTTATAGCTTCCTTTTAATCGTGAGCCTTATTCTTCTTCTCTTCCTCTTTCTCTGCTCTCACAAATTTAGAAGAGTTTCCCCAAGATTTTTATCTAAAACCTCCTCAAATATCACACACTTCGTACTCTCTCTTCTTCCTTCACCTCTATGCTTTTTACTATTTTTCTCTTATTCAGAATGTCTCTTCCTTCCTTCTCTTATTCCCTATTTATAGGAGTGGAAAGCTATGAGAAAAAAGTTGTCACCATTCCGTCTAATTATTTCATCCAAAAATTGTCACATTTCATCATGTCACTTTACTTAAAAAGTTACTACTCTTCACATGTCGTTTTACCTAGAAGACCTTTTAACATATCATTTCATCTAAAAATGTTATCACTTTTCATATGTCGTTTTATCTAAAGACCTTTTCACATGTCATTTCATCTAAAATGTTTTCATTTTTTACATGTCACTTCATGTAAAACTTGTCATTTTCTGTTATGTCATTTTGTCTAATAGTTATCACTTTTCATTATACCACTTGATTTAAAATATTCTCACATTTTCTCATACCTCTTCATGCTTATTCCAGCTCCTTCATCCTTATCCATTTTTTTTATGTTTGACTTTACACTATATTCTTAACCTAATTATATAGTTTGAAACACATGTAATGCTAAATTAAATATATCAAATATATGAAATTAACTCAGATGTATTTTCAAGCTATCACATTCTCCCCCCTTAAAAAGAAATTTGGTCCTCCAAATTGAACTTACCAGTAGTCATAAATAAATGTGGGTATTTGGCCTTCATTTCCTCTTTTATCTCCCATGTGGCTTCTTAAGTTGAATGGTGCTGCCATAGTACCTTTACTAAAGAGATTATCTTGGACCATAATATCCTTTCTTTGCGATCCACTATCTGCGCAGGAAATTCAATGTATGATAGGTTATGTTGAAGTGCAAAGGGTTCATATTGAAGTATGCGATGGATCTGGGTGATATTTCTTCAACATCGACACATGAAAACCATTGTGTATGTTGGCTAACTCATATGGAAATGCTAAATGGTAGGTGACAGCTCCCACTTTATCTCAAAAGGTCCCATAAATCGAGGACTGAGTTTTTCTTTCTTCATAAATCTCATAATCCCTTTAATTGGTGAGATTTTCACAAATACATGGTCGCCTATTTCAAATTCTAAATCTCTTCTTCGATTGTTGGCATAACTTTTATGCCTATTTTGAGTTGTCAGAAGATGTTTCCGGATCAATTTCAATTTCTTTGTAGTTTCTTCCACTAATTCAGGTCCAACCTGTTTTTGTTCTCTAACTTCTTCTCAACAAATAGGTGATTTGCAAGGTCTTTACTACAAAGCCTCTTAAGGTGTCATTTGAATGCTGGACTAATAACTATTGCTATACGTGAACTCAATCAGAGATAAATGATCGTCCCAATTACCTCGCAACTCAATGACACAGGCTCGTAGCATATCTTCTAAAGTTTAAATTGTCTGTTCTGATCGACCATCTGTTTGAGTATAGAAAATCGTATAAAGGATAACTTGGTCCCCATAGCATTCCGTAGATTGGTCTAAAATCTTAAAGTAAAGCGGGGATCTCGATCAGAGACTATTATGATTGGAATTCCATGCAAACTCACAATCTCTTTAATATAGAGCCTGACTAACTTGTCCAGTGGGTCATTTACTTTGATAGCCAAAAAATGAGCAAACTTGGTTAATTTATCAAAGATAATCCATATAGCATCATGTTGGGATCTTGTTTGAGGTAGACCCACAATGAAATCCATAGTAATATGTTCTCATTTCCACTTTGCTATCAGCAATGGTTAAAGTAGTCCTGCTGGTCTCTAACATTCAGCCTTCACTTATTAGCATATTAGACATTTAGAAACAAACTCTATTATATCATTCTTCATCCCACTCCATTGATATTTGGTCCTCAAGTTCTGATACATCTTAGTGTTGCCAGGGTGCATAGCAAATCTAGAGCAATACGCTTCTTCCAATATCTCATTTTTCATACTATTATTATTCGGCACACATGCTCTATTTCCAAATCTCAATACACCATCTTCCGATAGTTTGAATTCTAGCCTAAGTCAAGGATTAATACATTCCATAATCGACTTCAAGGTAAGATCAAACTATTAATCTTCTTTAATTTTTTGTATCAAAATGAGTTTTATTTTTATATTGGCTAAATATCTTCCTGATCTCTTATGTAGGAAATTTAGATTCAATTTCTGGAACTCCTCTATGAGTCTCCACTCTGAGGTCATTATGTAGGCAAGAGTGCACGTATTCTTCCTACTAAGTGCATCTGCAACCATATTGTCTTTTTCCTAATGGTATAGGATCTTACAATTATAATCCTTAAGTAATTCCATCCATATCCTTTGGTACATATTACGTTCTTTCTGGGAGAACAAATACTTCAAACTCTTATGGTCTGTGCGAATCTCCAAACTTTCACCATATAGATAATAATGCCAGATTTTTAAGGCAAAAATTATGGCGGTTTGTTCTAAATCATGGGTAGGATAGTTCTGCTCATGATTCTTTAATTGTCTGGAACCATAAGCTATCACTTTTTTGTGTTGTATTAGCACACATCCCAACCCTTATTTTGAAGTATCATTGTAGATAGAGAATTCACCAGTACCATTAGGAATAGTCAATACTGGAACTGTTATCAATCATTAGTTCTTGAAAACTTTGTTCACACTACCATTTCACTCAAATTTTGTATCCTTTATAGTGAGATAAGTTAGTGAAGTAGCAATCTTTAAAAAATTTTCAATAAACTTCTTGTAGTATCCAGGTAGACAAAGGAAACTTCGGACTTCAGTTACTATTGTAGGCCTTTTTTAGTTTACTACTATTTTTATTTTAATTGGATCTACTGATATCCCGTCTTTTGAAACTATATGTCCAAGAAAGGCAACCTCATTTAACCAAAACTCACACTTCTTAAACTTGGCATAGAACTTTTGTTTCCATAGTATCCCAAGCACTATTACCGAATGCTCCGCATGTTTAGCCTCACTCCGTGAATAAATCAGTATATCATTAATGAAGATGATAACAAAATTATCCAATAATGGTTGAAAGACTATGTTCATCAAATCCATAAATACTGCAAGAGCATTTGTTAGACCAAAAGGCATGATTAAGAATTCGTAATGGTTATATCTGGTTTTGAAGGCAGTCTTGGGAATATCCTCTTTCTTAATTTTTAGTTTGATGGTATCTAGAACATAAATCAATCTTTAAAAATACTTGGGCTCCTTGAAGTTGATCGAATAAATTACCGATACGAGGCAACAGATACTTATTATTTATGATAACTTGGTTTAATTGCCTATAGTCAATACAGAGTCGCACGATACCATCCTTCTTCTTCACCAATAATACTAGAGCTCCCCATAGTGATACAATTGGTCTTATGAAACCCTTATCAAATAATTCCTGCAATTGTTTCTTGAGTTCCTCTAATTCGGCTTTCGCCATTCGATATGGAGCCTTAGAGATAGGACTCGTACCAAGAATTAAGTCAATAAAGAACTCGATCTCCTGGTCTACAGGTAAACTTGGAAGATCTTCTAGGAAAACATCAAAAAATTCTTTAACCATTAGTATCTGTTATACATTGATTTCTCTATTTTTATTCTCCACTACATAAGCCAAATACCCTGTACATCCCTTCTTAAGTAATCATTGAGATTGAATGCCAGATACGAGACATGGATATTGGGGCTTCCTAATCCCTTTGAGTTTGAAGGTCTTATCATTGGGAATATTAAAAGTAACTGTCTTTTCATGACAATCTATATTGGCATGGTACGCTGCCAACAAATCCATTCCTACTATGACATCAAAATCATGCATGTTTATGAGTATATGATTTATCGGTAATTCTCTTTGGCAATCTTTACAATACACGTTCGGCATATTGTACTAGTGGTCAAGTCTTTATTGGCTGGGGTAGAGACTATTAGTACATATTCTAAAGGTGACTGTTCAATGTTCAAATGCTAAGCAAACTCATGTGATGCAAATGAGTGTGTAGATCCTAGGTCTATTAAAACTTTAGCCAAGGTACTAGAGATAGTGAGCAAACCGTGGATTACATCCAGAGAGGATTAAGTATCTTGCTCTGTAATGACATATACTCTTCCTTGAGTTGTTTGTCTGATCTGCTCTTTATTTATAGAACACACTTTGATCTAATGTTGAGTACTACCACATCTGAAGCATCCATTTGTCAACTTGTAGCAGAGTCTGCTACCATTATTTTTTCTACAATGGGGACATATTTATTCTAGCCCTTATGTTGGGACTAAGAGATCTGTTTTCTGCCTTTTATCAGGTTATTGTGGCTCATAGACCTTCATCTTATTGTTTAGTATGAATGGTCGAACCCGCTGGATCTATTGTGGGACTGGACTTGTAGCATCTTCTGCAATCTGGGCTCGTTCCATTGCTTTTTGATAGTCATTAATTTTCATAATGTAGATTTTATCTCATATCTCTTTACGTAGGCGTCTCTGAAACTTCCTAACTCTTAGGCTTCCATCTGCTACTAAGTTAGACGCGAATCGAGCCAGCTCTATAAACTATTCTACATATTCTGCCACCCTTATATTCTGTTGCTTTAATTTTAGGAACTCCATTTGCTTTTGTTCCCGAACAAAGTCAAGGAAATATTTATTGTAGAATGTCGCTCCAAATACTTCCCAAGGGATCGGTGTCCTCAACGTTCCCTTCTTCAGACACCACCAGTGTTCTGCAGCTCTCTTGAACATGAATGTAACTAGTTATACCTTTTGCTCTGAAGTGGTGCTGAGAACATCAAATATCTTCTCTAACTCCATGATCCAATATTCGACTAATATCAGGTCGGTTGCTCCAGCAAATGATGGTGGGTTCATTCTCTTGAATCTTTCAATAAGTTTTTCATTATTTCCCTCCATCGGCTAGGTGTTATTGGTACTAGATTATTACCATTTATAGCACTTTGGTTATAAACTACGTGTTGAGTTACCACCGTGACCAAGCCTTTGACTATATGCATGAGTCTATCTAGACTTTACTCGATCCGGTCTTTCAGAATCCGATGTGTCTGCTCTCTTAGTATCTTTGTCATTTCCTACATTCATGAAATTTAAATTTAGAGACATTTTCCTATATTTTCCAACTCTATTGAAGTCTTATGTAACCTTAAGCTTCCTATTCAAGGGATGTCCTATAATAACACTCTGATACCACTTGTCATGGACCACATCCCGTCTTATAGAGTAATGACCGGAGCATATTTTTTTAAATCATATAGTTCGAGTTAAGTAAAATAACTTAACTTTATTAATAATAAAAGAGTCGTAGAAGCGTTACATCCCTTAAATATAAAGCATAAACATATGTATGAGACTCTAAATTTTCTTACTTAAATTACTAAACAAAATATAAAATAGTAACTTTAATATCAGAGTCTAAGCTTCAGAGATTTTCTCAGTATCACCGCTCATTCTGCAGCAGTATCTTCTATATTTGGAGGATGATAGGAGGGGTGAGATAAAATATCTCAATAAGTAATATTATAAAATCACAACATAGTACATGTAATATATAATTTCTTTACACATAATAGAACATATATCATTTAATATTTTTAAAACAGATACAAATCAGAAGACGAAAGTACAAATTAGAAACCAAATGTATATTGTATACCTCATCACTATTATGGAAGATCAATCAGTTATCATACATTATGCAGAGGTACATATACTTATCATTGGTTCCTTATGTAACCAAACACGGAACGGCATACATGAGTACCTTGAAACACTGCTACCCCCCAAACATGAAACGGTTAGGGCACGCAGACCAGACTATTTTTTCATACACTCGAACACAAAACGGTTATGTATGGGTACAAACTTATCACTTTGCCAATACACTCGAACACAGAACGGTTATGTATGGTCAGATTAAAGCCTAGCATAATACAAGTGCTTTCAGAATAATTTCTTTCCATAATGAGTGATGTACACATATCAAAATCACATTTCAAAAACACAAAGTAAAATAACATTTATATTGAAGTAAAACTTTAACAAATATTTACTTAACAAATACGGAAGACAAATTAAACATGTGCATATTTTTATACTAAAAATACATAAAATATTTCAAAACTACATAGGCTATGAATTCATAATATCCATTTACCTTATGTTTTTAGCAGTCATAGTCTTAATTTCAGTAGAGTTTTGACTTTATTTATGATTTTTTTCTCTAAAAAATTCAGCAAAGTTTTGAGATGACTTTTGGTTACTTTATTGACTTAAAAATATCTAACATAATACGCAAAAACTAATCTCAAAAATCAAAGAGAAATCGAACTTCAAAACTTAAGAAAAAGTTTACATTTCTAACGGTTTATAGCTTCATTTTGATTGTGAGCCTTATTCTTCTTCTCTTCCTCTTTCTCTGCTCTCATAATTTTAGCAGAGTTTTCTTAAAGTTTTTATCTAAAACCTCAAAATACTCTTAAATATCACACACTTTGTACTCATTCTTCTTCCTTCACCTCTATGCTTCTTACTATTTTTCTTTCATTCGGAATGTTTCTTACACCCTTCTCATATCCCCTATTTATAGGAGTAGGGAGCCACAAGGAAAAAGTTGTCACTATTCCGTTTTACTATTTCATCTAAAAGTTGTCACATTTCATCATGTCACTTCACTTAAAAGGTTACCACTTTTCACATGTCGTTTTACCTAAAATGCATTTTAACATGTCACTCCATCCAAAAGATTATCACTTTTTACATGTTTTATCTAACAGACTTTTTCACATGTCGTTTCATCTAAAAGGTTACCATTTTTTACGTATCATTTAATCTAAAAGTTGTCATTTTTCGTTATATCATTTTGTCTAATAGTTATCACTTTTTACTATACCATCTCATTTAAAATATTTTCACATTTTCTCATACCACTTCATGTGTAACAGCTCCGAAAATCTAAAAGGAAATATATAACAATTTAAGTACGGAAGTGAAATAAAAGGTTAAGGTTTACATCCCTTACGCAATAACTTAAAAGTACTAAATAAACATTACATAATGAATTCTTTAAAAGAAACACGAGAAATAAGAAAAATAATAGAAAATAAAAAGTATCTAGCATATACTCGCAATCTTTCTGTAGATCGGGCTCTGTAACCAGGTCCTCTTGATCTAAAATGATTAAATAAAGGATGACTACACTAGCTTAGTAAGGATATCACGTTATATCACCCGCATAGAAGTAAAGGTTGGTATAAAATAAAAACAACTAATGGAGTACTAAATTTAGCAAATTCGTTTATCAATCATAAAATCATCTACAGTTCACTTACCATAGTGGAATTTATAAAAACAACCTATATAGACAATAATACCATACAGATCATAACTTTATGAATAATCAGCAACATAAAACATATCATAGATTCATATCCATTAACAATAAATCAAATCATAATCGTTTCTTATTTCACCAGCCTACTAGTATCCATAGGGGTTCATAGGGATGTCCCCGCTACACATGAATTATTTCTTTTAACAATCTTAATTACAGAGTCGTTCCCATACCCCGTCCGGTATGAGCACCAAGACATTAAATCTCAATACCCCGTCCGGTATGAAGGTGAAGCAGGCCGTCCCCATACCCCGTCTGGTATTAGCGCCAAATTACCAAGTCTTCATACCCCATTCGGTATGAGACAACGTTTACGGTAGGGTTCTCTATGTACCCAATCCGTCCACCATCTCTCAGGATATCTAGTAAGGCTGTCATTCTATCTGTTTATTTGATCACACCCCTTTCTTGTTTTCTTCTAGTCTCCATTACTAAATCAAACATAATCATATAAACAAATAAACATGCATCCGGTAATACAATCATGTCTCAAATCCCAAATCAAACAATGGTCAGGTAAGGCAGTAATACATGCATTTAAACCATAAAATAGATAAATCAGATACTATCATGCTTTTAAATTATAAAATAAATCAACAGAGAACAATATCTGGTTCGGGCTCCATTAGCAATCCGTAATTAGTTATGCACATCTATTTAATTTGTACAAAATACTGTATTATTATTTATTTAAACTTCAATTCTATGATAGGGAATAAGGTAAGGGGTCCTTACTCGATTTGACGCCGAAAGGCTACACGGTTTACTGCGCCTACGAGCGGTCCTTAGGTTCCCTAAATTTTTTTTCGGGAACTAAAACACTCTTATAGTACCTACAAATGTTCAAAATAAACCTAAAATCAGTCCCAGGGCCCGCTTGGCCAATTTTAAAAGTCCGGCACAGCAGCTCCACCGTCCGCAGCGGCGGTCCGCCGCGGATCAGCCGTTTTTTGTCGAATTCAGCTGATTTTGCATTGATTCCTGCAAGCACACACGCTAAAGGGCCTCAGTGGCCGAAAAAATATGAAAAATCAAAACTCACCGGCGGCGGGGCTCTCCAGTGCAGCGACTCCTCTGACTCACGCTGCGGTTGAGTGTTTCGCTTCGGTCAACCTGTAGAGAAGAAAACGGTAATCACAACGGTGGAAAAATTACGCGAAACGAAAATTGGAAAGGGCTTCATTGGAGGCAGTTTGTGAAATTATCTGCGGCGCTGCCGCTGAGATTTGTCGGTATTTTTCGACCAATTGGCCGGTTCTTTCACTCCGATTTAGCCATGGGTGGGTTCAAAATTGAATTTTGTGCAAAAATTTTTTTTTTACCTTTTTTGGCAGTCAAAAAGGGTTCCGGTGCGGTGGCAAGTGGCGGCGGTCGGCTCTCCGGCGGCTGGGTTGTCTTCTCCAGCGAGGGGTCCTGGCGACTAGGGTTAGGATTTAGGTGTGGATGGGGTTATTTATACTCATCTGCTTTTGATCTAGATCGTCCATCGCGTTTGATCTGAACCGTCCGATCATGATTAAATAGGGAGTGAATCTGGACCATTCATCGCAATCCAATATGGGCCATCCGTGTGCGATTCACTTTGGGTCGTCTGTGCACGCGGGAACAGACCTCAGTCATTCGATCGTGCGCACGTGGGTCACCCACATGGCTCCCCCTGCGTGTCCTCACGCGTCAACGCCTCTACCACTTGGCATGTTCTGGTTGATCGGGGCTGCTGAACGGGCATCTGACGTGGTAAAATTCTTCTAAATTGTGTTTTAACCCCCGATTTTCGATTTTTCTTTCAAAAATACCCTCCGAACCCAATTTTTCACCCAATTTTTCTAAAATTATTTTCAATTTAATCCTTAAGAAATTTTACCCCTTTTTTCATTAAATTAAAATAAAATAAAATATAATAAAATAAATTAAATAATTAATTAATTATATTTATTAATAAAAAATGAAGAAAAAAAAAGTTTTGGTGGGTGTTACAACTCTCCCCCCTAAAACAAAATTTAGTCCATCAAATTTGTCTCTCACCCTCAATCGAACAACTGGGGATACTAGACTCTAAAGTTTGATTCTAGCTCACATGTAGCCTCCTCGATGTGTGATTTTGTCATATGACCTTTACAAAGGAAATTTTTTAGTTACGGAGTAATCTGCTCTTTCGATCCACAATGCCGACCGATACTTCCTCGTATGATAGATCCTCCTGGAGTGGAAGAGACTGTGGGCCAAGACATGAGAAAGGTCTGGGTTATACTTCCGCAGCATGGACACATAAAACACATTGTGGACATTGAAAAGTTCTGGAGCAGTGCTAGTCTGTAGACGGCAGTACCAATTCTGTTTAACACTTCAAATAGTCCAATAAATCAGAAGTTCAGTTTCTCTCTCCTGCCGAACCTACTGATTCCCTTGAAATGACTGACCTTAAGGAACACCCGATCGCATTTCTCAAATTCTAAATCTCTCATTCGGGTGTCCGCATAACTCTTCTGCCTGCTCTGAGTCGTCTGAATGTTCTTCCTGATCTTAACTATTTTTGATGTAGTCTCCTCTACTAGATCTGGGCCGAATAATTTTATATCATCCACTTCTTTTCAAAAAATCGATGATATGCATGGGCGCCCATATAACGCCTCATACGGAGCCATGCCAACACTCATTTGGTAGCTGTTATTGTAGGCGAACTCTATCAGGGGTAGATGGTTATCCCAATGGCCCCCGGAGTCAAGGACACAAGCTCAGAGTATATCCTCAAGTGTACGAATTGTCCTTTCTGACTGTCCATCGGTCTGATGGTGGAATGCAGTACTGAGGGACAGCTTCGTTCCTATGGCTTGCTGAAAGCTATTCCAAAACTAAGAAGTGAACCTGGGATCCCTGTCGGACACTACTGTCACTGGCACTCCATGCAATCTGACTATTTTTCAGATATACATTCTTACTAACTTGTCCAAGGGATCAGTCATCCTGATGGCCAAGAAGTGGGAAGACTTGGTAAGCCGGTCAACAATTACACATATGGCATCATGTCCTGAGCGTGCCTTAGGTAATCCTGTCACGAAGTCCACGGTGATATGTTCCCACTTCCATTCTGGGATCGGTAGTGGCTGAAGTAGCCCGCCTGGGCGTTGATGCTCTGCCTTGACCTATTGACATACCAAATACTTAGAAACAAAGTTAGTTATATCTCTTTTCATCCCGTTCTATCAAAATCAGGGTCGCATACTTTGGTACATTTTAGTGCTTCTGGGATGCATGGCAAACTT
Organism: Carica papaya; assembly: GCF_000150535.2. Next base: position 1,327,220 of record NW_019014690.1, on the reverse strand, counting down.
TGAGCTATGGGCCTCTGTTATTATGTCTCTCTTTAACTCACTGTCACTGGAACACACACTATGTCTAAAATCTAAGCAACCCATCAGTGGAGACTCGGAATTCTAAGCTAACTCCATGTTCTGCATCTTTCTTAAGGGCTATTAGGGCAGAATCGGCGGATTGAGTTTCCCTTATTCTCTGGATTAACTCAAGCTGAACGGTCAGATGACAAACATGTGACTCTCCTCAAGTCCTGAAGTCGTACCTATTACCATCAAATGGGCTAATGTACTTGTACTTTTTCTGCTAAGTGCATCGGCTACCATGTTGTCCTTACCCGGGTGATACAAGATGTCACAATCATATTTCTTAAGAAGTTCTATCCACCTTCTATGACGTATGTTGAGATCCTTTTGAGTGAATATGTGTTTCAAACTCTTGTGATCGGTATAGATGTGAAAGATCTCTCTATATAAATAATTGCGCCAAGTCTTCAAGACGTGTATGATTGCGACGAGCTCTAAGTCATGGGTGGGATAGTTTTTCTCATGACTCTTCAACTATCTGGACCCATAGGTTATGACCTTCCCATACTACATTAAAATACAACTCAGGCCTAGATAGGAGACATTACTGTAAACTGTATATCTCCCCGATCTACTCGGTAAGGCCAGTACAGGTGCAATAGTCAGCCATTTTTTTAATTTTGAAAAACTTCTTTCATAGTCCTCATTCCACTCAAACTTGACATTCTTTTTTGTGAGTCGGGTCAGGGGAGCAGTTAGACAAGAAAATCCTTCCACAAATCTGCGATAATATCCTGCAATTTCCAGAAAGCTATGGATCTCCTTAACTGATGTCAATTTTTCCCAGCCGAACACTGCTTTAACCTTTTCAAAGTTCACTAACACTCCATCCTTTGATATGATATGTCCCAGGAAGATGGTCTGCTCAAGCCAAAATTCACACTTACTCAACTTTTCATACAGTTTCTTTCCTCTGAGAACCTACAAAACTTGAGCTAGATTGTGAGTATGTTCCTCTCTACTTTTTAAATAAACCAGGATGTTATCGATGAACACAATAACAAATTGATCCAAAAATTTTCTGAAGACCTTATTCATCAAATCCATGAAAATGGCTGGGGCGTTGGTTAGCCCAAATGACATGACCAGGAACTCATAGTATCCGTACCTTATTCGAAAGGTTGTCTTAGGGATGTCTTCTGTCTTGATTTTTGCCTAATGGTAGCTTGAACATAGGTCTATTTTAGAGAAGACCTGCGCACCCTGCAACTGATTGAAGAAGTCATCAATCCTGAGAAGGGGATATTTGTTCTTGATTGTGACTCTGTTCAACCCTCTGTAATCAATACATAACCTCAACGTCCCATCTCCCTTTCCAAAAAAAGTGACTTCGGCACCTAAAGGGGACACATTATGTCTGATAAAACCACTGTCCTGCAACTCAGTGATCTGTTTCCTCAGTTCTTCCATCTCAACACGGCTCATGCAGTAAGGAGCAACCGAAATAGGCTGGGTGTCTAGCTGGAGGTCTATGGTGAATTCGACTTTCCTGTCCACTGACAGTGCAGGTAGTTCATCCGGAAACACATCTAGAAAGTTTCGGACTACCGAAATCTCTTGAATATAATTCTTTTTCTTGGGTTTGCCTAGTTAGAGAAAATAATAGGGTTAAAGTACTCGACAAATAAGAAAATTTGTCATGAAGGAATAAATATTAAATGATTTTATTAATTTATAAATGGCTCCTCATTAAGAGAATTGAATACAACCTTCTTGCTAAAATAATCATACGGTGGCGTGATACACCACTAACTAATTCATTCCTAAAATTACATTAAAATCTCCCGTGTCTAATTCTATTAGTCCACACTCAATTTTCTATCTGTTATCTCTACGACACAAGCCCTGTAGACTACCTCTCCCAATAGTGTCATACTCCCAGCAGTAGACACAAACAACATAAAATCAAGTTTATTAGATAATACATTAAATTTTAATGCAAAAATAGGTGAAACAAATGAATGCAATACACCAGTATCAATCAAAACATGAGTAAGATATTTACAGATAGTGTACATACTTTGTACCACGTCCGGGTTGGCTTCAGCATACTGCTGAGTGAGATTGTAAGCTCTGCTCTGGATAGGAGGTCTGCCCTGATTCTAGTTCCTTGGGCACTCCCTCGCATAATGTTGGGCACTACCATATATGCGACAGGTGTTGTTGATGTAGTAGCAAGATCGGTTCGCATGATCCCTGCCACAGTGTTGACAGATCTTACCACATCCTGCCACTGGAGCCTGAGAGGGAGTCTGGATCATCAGCCTGGGCCTCTTGTTCTGTTGAAAAGGCGCAGTAGGTGCTGGTCTGCGGGATAGAGCTGAGGGCCTGAGGTTCCCTGCTGCCTGAGAGAGAGTGCGGAAGCTCCTCTCCACTAGCTGTGCCTTGGCCAGAACGGCCGAATAAATCCTGAGCTCTAGCACAAATAAATGTTGTATGATCTTTAGATGGAGGCCCCACTCGAAACTCATAGCCTTCCTGCCTTCATCCAACAACGTCTTAGGGGAGTATCAGTCCAACTCCAGGAACTTGCGAGCATATTCTGATACAGTCATGTTCCCTTAGACCAATTGGACAAACTCCATCTCCTTCAGATGTTGGAGATGCTCTGTGAGGTACTCTGCATGAAAGGCTACTAGGAACTGTTTTCAAGTAACTGGAACAGGCAGGGTGGTCTGTTTGAGTTCCCATAAGTGGTCTACTTCTCCCACTAGCATGTAGGTAGCAAGGGAAACCTTCTACTCGGGAGTCACCCCTAGGGTCTTGAAGGCCTTCTATGTCTCTGCCAACCAGTACTCGGCATTTTTAAAAGATGATCCCCCTGCAAAAGTAGATAGGTTTAGTCTCTTGTACCTCTCTATGTAGCCTGGATCAATCATGGGAGGAACTGGGTCCCGTGAAAGAGGGACTGGGCCAAGCTGAGGATAGACTGGGCCAGGCTGAGGATAGACTGGGGGAGCCCTGTGGTGGTACTTGTTGATACGGTGGGGGCACCGGATTGTATTACAGCGGTGTCAGGTGGTACTATAGTTGGGACACCGGATCATACTGTAATGGTGCCGAGTGGTACTATGAAGGAGCAGGGTCGTACCGGTGTGGCTCAGGATCCTCTCGCTGCAGTGGTGGCTCAACCTGTGGCAGTGGGGGAGGGTCAGGTAGCTCCCTCCTCTCCTCTCGGCCCTGCTGGGCAGCAATGAGTCTCTCCAACATCTCAAATATCCTGTCAATATCTTCTCTAAGCGAACCATCCCGGGCTGCTCGGTTTAGTGGGGGTCTTCCTCTCCTCATCTCTCTGTACCTACATTTCATAAGGAAGGGTTGAGTGATAATTCATTGGTTTGGTGTTTCTCTAAGTATCATTGTGTAAGGAACGGGTCCGAAGAACGCGGCTCTGATACCAACTGTAACAGTCCCGAAAATCCAAAAGAAAATATATAATAATTGAAGTGCGGAAGCGAAATAAAAGGTTAAGATTTACATTCCTTACACAATAACTTAAAAGTACTAAATAAACATTACGGAATGCATTCTCTGAAAGAAATACGATAAATAAGAAAAGTAATGAAAAATAAAAAGTATCTAGTATCTACTCGCAATCTTTCTACAGATCGGGCTATGGAACCAAGTCCTCTTGATCTGAAATTGTGAAATAAAGGATGAGCTACACTAACCTAGTAAGGATGTCACACTCTATCACCCACACATAAGCAAAGGTTGGTATAAAATCAAAACAACTAATGGAGCACTAAATTTAGCAAATTCGTTTATCAATCATAAAATCATTTACACTTCACTTATCATAGTAGAATTTATGAAAACAATCTATAGAGACAATAATATTATACAGATCATAACTTTATGAATAATCAGCAACATAGAATATATCATAGATTCATATCCATTAACAATAAACCAAATCATAATCGTTTATCATTTCACCAGCCTACTAGTATTCAAGGGGGTTCATAAATATATCTCCGCTACACATGAACCATTTCCTTTAACAATCTTAATTACAGGGCTGTCCTCATACCCCGTCCGGTATGAGCGCCAAGACATTAAACTTCAATACCCTGTCCGGTATGAAGGTGAAGCGGGTCGTCCCCATACCCCGTCCAGTATGAGCGCTAAATTACCAAGTCTCCATACCCCGTTCAGTATGAGACAACATTCACGGTAGGGTTCCCCATGTACCCGGTCCGTCCATCATCTCTCAGAATATCTAGTAAGACTGTCATTCCATCTGTTTATTTGACTACACCCCGTTCTTATTTTCCTCTAGTCTCCATTACCAAATCAAACATAATCACATAAATAAATAAACATGCATTCGGTAATGCAATCATGTCTCAAATTTCAAATCAAACAATGGTTAGGTAAGGCAAAAATACATGCATTTAAACCATAAAATAGATAAATCAGATACTATCATACTTTTAAACTGTAAAATAAATCAACAGAGAACAATATCCGATTCGGGCTCTATTACCAATTCGTAATTAGTTATGCACATCTATTTAATTTGTACAAAATACCATATTATTATTTATTTAAACTTCAATTCTATGATAGGAAATAGGGTAAGGGATCCTTACTCAATTTGCACCGAAAGGCTAAATAGTTTACTGCGCCTATGGGCGATCCCTAGGTTCCTAAATTTTTCTCCGGGAACTGAAATGCGTTTATAGTACCTACAAATGTTCTAAATAAACCCAAAATCAGTCCCAGGGCCCACTCGGTCAATTTCGAAAGTCCGGCACGGTGGCTCCGCCATGCTCCGGCAGCGGTTCGCCTCGGATCGGTTGTTTTTTGCCGAATTCAACTAATTTTGCATCGATTCCTACCAGCACACACGCTAAAGGGCCTCAATGGGCCGAAAAAATATGAAAAATCAAAACTCACCGGCGGCGGGGCTCTCTGGTGCGACGGCTCCTCCGACTCACGTTGCGGTTGGGTATTTCACTTCGGTCAACCTGTAGAGAAGAAAACGGTGATCACAAAGTGGAAAAATTACGCGAAACGAGAATCGAGAAGAGCCTCATCGGAGGCGATTTGTGAAATTCTCTATGACGGCGCTACCGGGCTGCATCGGTGTTCTTCCACCAATTGGTCTGTTCTTTCACTTTGATTTGGCCATGGGTAGGTTTAAAATAGAATTTCATGCAAAAAGAAATTTTTTTACCTTTTTTGGCGGTCGAACATGGTTCCGGTGCAGCAGTGGGTGACGGCGGTCGGCTCCCGGGCAGTTGGGTTGTCTTCTCCGGCGAGGGGTTCTAGCAGCTAGGGTTATGGTTTGGGTGCAGATGGGGTTAGTTATACCCATCCGCTTTTGATTTGGGCCGTCCATCGCGTTTAATCTAGACTGTCCGATCACGATTAAATAGGAAGTAAATCTGGACCGTTTATCGCGATACAATCTGGGTCGTCCGTATGCGATTCACTCTGGGTCGTTCGTGCGCGCGGGAACGGACCTCAGCCGTTCGATCGCGTGCACGCAGATTACCCACGTGGCTCCCCCTGCGTGGCCTCCCGCATCAACGCCTCTGCCACTTGGCACGTCCTGGTTGGTCGCCCCTGCTGAACGGGCGTCTGACGTGGTAAAATTCTTATAAATTGCGTTTTGACCTCCGGTTTCTGATTTTTCTTTCAAAAATATCTCCCGAACCCAATTTTTCATCCTTTTTTTCAAAATTATTTTCAATTTAATCCTTGATAAACTTTACCACTTTTTATTAAATTAAAATATAATAAATTAATTAGATAAATAAATAATTATATTTATTAATAAAAAAATGAAAAAAAAAAAAAAGTTTTGGTGGGTGTTACATCATGCTTATTCTAGCTTCTTCATCCTTATCCATCTTTTTTCCGTTTGACTTTATATTATGTCCTTAAACTAATTATATAATTTTAAATACATGTAAAGCTAAATTAAATATATTAAATATATAAAATTAATTCAGAAGTATTTTTAAGTTATTACAATAAAACATTAAATTACATTTAATAAATGTAATTACTGTATATATGGATCACTTAAAAGATTTAAATGTCTAGAGATATAGTTCAAATTATCAAAAATTCTATTTTTTTTAATTATAAAAATTTTTATATGGATTGAAACAATTTAAAAATATTTAGTATAATTGGCTTAATAAATATTTATTGAATGAATGTTAAGAGAATGATTTAATATATTCATATGTTTTCATTTAAAAAAAAAAATTACCTGTCAATGTATTATAATTATTGTATATAGAATTATTTAAATGTACTCGAACTCTTGAAAAACTTTCTAAAGTAATTGATTGGTTGGATGGAGAATTCAAAATGAAAAGATATGAAAAAAAAAATAGAATTTTGTCTTGGTTGAGAAGTTAAACATTTAGCAAATAAAATTCATATTCATTAATCCGCATAATATAAAATAAGTTTTGAAATAACTTTATATGAATAAAACACATCCTTTTAAGCACTCATATGTTTGTTCGATCACTTGATATACATAAAGATTATTTTTCACAAGGATAATAAAAAAAAAAAAAAATTGATCATGAGTTAAACATATATTTAAATATTTCGAAAGAACAACATATATAGGCTTAATAATTCAAAACAATCAAAATTACAATCAATAAATTGGTAAAGACTCTTCCAGTAGTCCTCGCTTTCCTAGAATATTTAATGAATTAACTATAGCATTGCATGGGTCGCTACGCTCAACATCACTTCCAATTATAATTAATAGAGTATCTAATCTCATCTCATATGCTCTTTTATCTTTCATTTCTTAGTGTACTACTCCCAACTTACCCCATTATATATAGTTAATAAATTTTTAATTTTACTCAAAATTAATTAAATTTTAATTAATAAATATTTAATTTTATATTTTTGTAATATTAATTTATATTTCTTATCGAGCATATTATATTTTTAAATTTTATCTTATTTTGATTATATTTATATTTTTAAATAAAATTATTTAAT
>NW_019014690.1:1285706-1317814 GCF_000150535.2 Carica papaya | reverse complement strand
ATACCACCAGTCCCAAGGGCAATAAAGTAAAGTCCAAAAAAGAATACCGCATATTGAGCTAGTGTAGCAGGAGGGCAAACAGGACCAACACATTCAGCAGGCTTCAAGAAAGGAACTGAAGCTGAGAGCGTTAAAGCAGCCATTCCCTAGACAAAAATGACTTTATCAACCAACATTTTAGAAGAATGCATAAATAAAAATCAAATGCACACTAATTGGTAAAACCTAATTTTTTCGCTGTCACTCACATATATGACAGATTTTGCTTTAAGTCTATGTTTGGAACAAATGACTTCTTTTGGGGATTCATTTTGAAATGAATACTTAGTTTACCCACAACTATAAAAATTTCATCACAAGAGAATGAAAACTGGTCTTCAACATTTCATGTGGTATTGAAAGGCTACATTTCAAATTCCATTAATTGGACATCAATTTCCTCTTCTAATGAAAACTTCATCTCCTTCTAATTGAACTAAGTGTAAACTTTCAAATGAATTCCAAACAAATACCTAAATTACTTCAAATATAGCTTAAAACGAAGTTCATCCAGACCCAGTAATGACTTACGTCAACCAACATTTCCAGAAGAAACATAAAATGCACACAAGTTCATAAAAAGCACAGGAGTTTCTAAGAAACATAAAATGCATAAAGAAATATAAAATGCAAACAAGTTGATAAAACTTCATTTTCTAACTGCCCCTCGCACATGCAACAGATCTTACCTTAAAAAGGCTATGTTTTGGAACAACTGAATTATTTTATGGAACTCATTTTGGAATTAACATTTATTCAACTGTGAATGTGAAAATTTCTTTACAAGGGAATGAAAATTGACCTCTAACAAAATTTAAGTGGCATTGGAACAATATATTTCAAATTTCATCAATTTGATATCAATTTTCTCTCCTTGTAATGAAATTTTCCCTTATAATTGAACTTAAGTGTAAATCTTCAAATAAATTCCAGATAAACAATTTAATTGCTTCAAACACAGCTTAGAAACTTAAAAATTCATGGTTTATCACAATTTCAGAAGCACACATACCCTATTCTCACATTATTTTCAATTTTTTGGGTATCGTACATGCTTATTAAATCTCTTCCTAAGCCTTCCTGCTTTAAGAGTCTATAGTTTCCCCCTGCTGATCTTCTTAATACACAAAACTAAATAACCAAAAACAGATTTTAAGACTTAAATGGGAATAATTGTACTACAAAACGATCCTCTCTTATCTTCTTTAACCCCTTAAATTCCTAAAGAACAATGTCTTTCTGGGAATTCAAAGAGTTCTGTTCCACTCTGATGATCAACCTCTCAATTTATTATTACCTTTCGCCACATAAACAACCTTCATGATCTGGCAAAATCTGATGGAGATTAAGGTTAAATGGCTAGAGACGATACTACAGGTGGTTGAAGAAAAAGCATCCTATTAACACAGCACATCATTTCCAGCAGAATGCCCACAGGAATATTTTGTCGATTATTTGCCTTACAATTTCACATCTTATATTTTGCTAATAAAAGGAAATTTCAGATAGTGACCGAAAACCCTGAGATTGATGAGGTGGTGGCCAAGCAAAAAGATAAAAGACATGACATATGAGATAAACTAAGTCAACTACTCAGCAATTAAATAATAACTGAATATCAAATGGTTCGGCTTGCTTGTAGCATGAATGTTTCAGAATCATATGGTCCAGCAGTAGTGGCAAAGAATTTCCACTAAAAAGAAAAAAGGCAGCTTTAATGAATACTTACAATGAAGTAGATTGTGGAAAAAACAGCAATTGTCCTATATCTTCCCCAGTAAGCATCTGCCAAGACAGCTCCAATAAGAGGTGTGACATAACATGTGCCCTGCCATGTGGTAACGTTTCTTGCAGCAGAAACATTTCCCTCGTGTAATTTGCGGGTTAGATAAGTAACAAGATTAGCAGCAATCCCATAATAGGCCAAGCGCTCGCAGCATTCGTTACCTGCATGCAAGCATTATATTACAAATCCCAGAACAAAAATGAACCTCTCTAACAAAATCCATCCAACTCGAGATATATTACCCAAGATAAAAGGGCATGCTTTCCAAGTTCCAGTTTTCTCCTTCACAGCAGGATCTCCATGAACGTCAACTGAACCATCTCCTGTGTGCAATCTGCTGTTGTCATTCTGAAGATATAATATTAAAACAGCCCACGTAAATAAACTGCACAACATTGACACCTTGAAGTAAGCAAAGCCTTGTAATGAGAAAGTTGGATTAGAAGAAAAGACGCCTTGTTAATTCTCACACTAGCATGAACACTATCACCTAGACACCCACCTGAATAGTATGACTACGGTATCACTCTCTTGCATGCCCGCCATTACAAACATCCGGCCACAATAACGAGAGAGTCAAACTTAAGGTATTAAATCACCAAAAATACAAAGAAGGATGTCAGACTAGAAAACCACCAGGCTGCTATTTCAACCTGGATTTGGCACTTGAATCCAAGACCAAACTCAAGCCCCAATCCCATTTCAGTAATGACATTTAGAAATCATCAAATAAGCACTCCAAAAGAGATTTCAACCAGACACTAGGGTGTCTGCTCTGATGGATAATTCTTTTTTTTCTTTTTCAAGAAGAAATTGATAGTAACACATTAAAAACAAGATAGGAACAAGAATATAATTGACAATTGTGGACATTAACATCTCCACAATCAGAAATCCAGAGTGTGAAAATAACAAATGAGTCAGAGGAAGCCCATGCAGGTTAGGAAAATCCAATACTGCTCGGAGCTTAAAGGTAACAGAAGAAAAGCCCCACATGAATACAGGACAAGTCAAACTTTAGCCCGAGAAGATCATTCGTGCAAAAGGAAAGAAGAAAAATCACATGAAATCGAGATTCAATAATTTAAAAGAAGACCCACAAAACTCGACAGCATAAGCCATGAAATTATGTAACAAAATATCTCATAGCCAAGATGAAATCGATTTGTTCCTTAACAATATTTTGACTTTTTTTGAAACCACAATTAAGAAAATCAGAGAGAGAATGAGGAACCTGCACTAGTCCTTCTTCGAGAAGGGATCTCTGATCCTCGAGCGAACCCATGAATCCGTGTATTAGTGGAAGCAATTGCTCTTCGAATTGCTCTTAGTAAGAGATGAACGACCTAAATTAGCAACAATTGATTACAGGTAAAATAAGTGAATTTATAGAATTGGGGAAAATAATATTCTAATAGTTAATTATTAATAAAATTTAATTAATAAAAACAGACGAAAACATGAAAGTAAGGAATTCTGACGTAAGAAACGCTTAGAAGAGTGTGCCTTTACTTGCAAGTTGCCGGCTCCAGTGCTAATTTTTATTATTAAGAAGAAAGTAAATTATTTTTTACGTCATCACAATGAAAACTATAATTTTAGCTAAATGAGCTTTTGAATAGAAAAAAATTATCTTTATTTTTAATTAAAATTTGCAATCAATATTGAACAATTAAAAATATTTTAATTTTAACACAAAAACTTATACATTTAACATAATTAATTTTTTAAAAAAAAAATTAAAAAAATCAATCACTTAAAATAATTTATACACAACGTAGTTCAAATTAAATTCATAAATTTTTAAAATTTTATTTTTTATTTAAGTTAAATACATTACTACAATGGTTGAGCAAAAAAAAAAAGGAAAAAACAAATTGAATCAATGATAAATAAAAAAAATGTTTGACACTAATTAAGATAAAATAAATAATTTTGAATGTCAAAAAAACATAAAATTAGATTTTTAATTTATTATGTTTATTTAAATTAAAATAATTTATTCGTCTTATAATATTTATTTTATTAATAAATATAATAAATTTGTTAAATAATTTTATAATTTAATATTATTAAATTAAATATTATACAGTAAATTTATAAAATAATTTTAAAAGTAAAAAAATTAAAAGAGTAAACTTCTAATTTACTTTATACGATAAGGTTTTTGATGAAGGAAAGACAGCGAAGACGAGAGGAATTGGTAGGTACGTGGGATATGTCTCACGTGGTTCATACTTGCATTCAGTCACTTACCTACCTGCTTCATTAGTAATTAATTAATTAATTTTCTTACAAATATTAAATTAATTGTTAAATTGAAAGGAATATAAATTAAAAAATTACAATATAAAATTCCCATATAACCAAATTGTCTTTATGCATAATCTTTAAATGAATAAATTCATTAGATCTATGTATTTAATTGAGATATTTAAAAGATTTGATGCGTCAGATTACGTAAATAAAATGATATTTTTGTCATATTAAGTCCAATATATTTATTTTGAAATTTTCAATATTTATAGGCCCAGAATTTGTATTTTGTTTTAGCATATGGGCCGAGTTCTAATATTTGTAAGGCCTAAACACCTTGACAGGCCCACTGGTTGTAAATCACATTGTAAAATTTAAAATCATTTTGTAAAATAAATCTACCTTCATTTAGTATCATATTATTATTATCACTACAATTTTAATAAAAATTTACTTATATGTTTTATTGATGAATTCATTTTTTTTATTACAATACGTGATTAAAGATAACAACGAGTTATATCTGAACTCGATTACGACTTAGTTTGATAAATATATATATATATATCATAAATATGTAGAGACTGGGTAGTTCTGCATAGTAGTATGAGAATTGTAAAAGTAATACAGAGCTTAGTGGATCAAAGATAAAAATGAAATTTTTAAAAAATTGCAGAATAAGTATATGCATATATACACACACACACAAAAACGACGTCGGATTAGAAAAATTCTTTCATTTTTTAGCCTTTTTTAGTAAGGGGTAAATTTGTCATTTCGAGTTAATCACGTTAGTAAATAGTAATTTTCTGCTTAGACTCACGTCAATAATAATACATGTTTGTGTTCATAATTTGAAGGGTGGAAATTGGAATAGTCATAAGAATTGGGGCCTAAAATGCCGGGACCGCGTTATTTGAAGGGTCAAAGAAAGCCGCGATTCGCCGCGTCACAAAACCGGTTACTCCGGGTGAAGCTTTCTATTATACCCATAATACCCCTCGCTCTTCTTCTTTATTAATTGTTTTAGAAACTTGTAAATTTAACCAAAATTGTACCTAAAATTTTTGATATGGCTATTAAAATGGGTATCTCTTTTTGTATAATAAATATAATATCATATTTGTCCTGCAAAACTTTTTTATATTTTATTATTATGATAAATATCATAAAAATAATATTTACTTATTTTTTACACCAATTTTATTGATATAATATTTATTTTTATTTATTTTTTACTTTTTCCATATGTATTGTGAACAAAATTATTAAAAAAAAATAAAATTGTATAATACTATTCAAGAGATTGCAAGACACTCTTTTTTTTTAATATTTATATATATATTTATAGAAGAGTAATAAATCATTAGATATTTTCTTATTTCTTCTTAGATAATCCCTAGTCAATGTTTTTCAACCCCTTGAAATGATTTTTCTTAAAATAAAAAGATTATCATTATGTTGAATATTTTCTTCTGTTGTTTTTTTTTTTTTATGAGATATCTATTTGACCAAAATTATTGGTTGTAGTACAAAAAGAAAATACACAAACATATATTAATTAAAATGATGATATAATCAAAGTTGATGTGCAAATATCTTACTTTTTGAAAAAGAAATTCAAACATTTTATTAAAATTGATGTAATAGAATATTTAAATTGTTTATTTTAAAATAAAATTATTCAACTTAAGAATAATAATAAATCGAATTTTATATTATTAAAATTTCACCATATTTTATGAAATATAAACATAACGCATTTAAACCCAAATTAAATTTACAAATTTTTTTATTGAATACGAACACCTCTATATTGAATTGAAAAACAATAATTTTTTTTTTTATCTTATATAGTTAGCGATTCAAGATCCTTTCCATTTTCGTGTTTATAAATTTTTTAAATTTTAAAACGCACCGTCTGATATTAATAAAACATTAGCTGAAAAACACAAAATATAATATTTATACAAAGAAATTACAAATCCTAAATGCTATAATAATATTCATGGAATAAAATCAATGGTTACTGTTCTAACAGAGCGAACAACATAAACGTATATGTTTCTTGTTTGGGAATAAAGTGAACATGTTCCCGGAAGTGGGAGGATGAGAAATGAATGGTTACTGGTCTGTTCTCGTCCCAACCAGGATAGCCTACCATCCATGTTGCCAAACGGGGAAAATTGTTCTCGTGGGGCCCGCTCATTTAACCGCATCTCATTTTTTTCACGTATTTGACTTTTCTAACCCTGTTTGATTCTGTCTACACACATTACTTCACAATTTCAATACTCTTTTTATCTTTGATAATTAATTATCTTTTCTAATAAGTTAATTTTAATTCGTAAATCGATTAAAACTAAATTTATATATTTTTTATCATTATGCTTAATTTATTTTATCAGTCAAGTGAATTATTTTTAATTAACCGTAATAAACATATATTTATATTTATCGCATTCATTTATTTCCAAATATTTTGGAAGGCTTTTTATTTATTATAATTACAAAAAAGAACATTATATAATAATATTGTTGAACTGCTATTCAGATTTTAATGCATGCCCACCAGCTAATTTCATGTCAAGCATGAAAAATTCAAATAATAAAAACATAAATTAACTTTTCAAAGTTAAATTTTGTGTTCGCATCTGCACCGCTCTATCTGGTCCAGGCCCATCTGCGGTCCATTATGTTGACTTTCACATCAAGATTGACCATTACCTTGCTGACTTTCGGTATCAATATTAAATAATTTATGGTCAGATCTCTGAATAAACAAATCAACGCCAAAATAATTTTATTAATTTTCATGAATTAAAAATAGACAATAATTTTTCAAAAACAATTTTAATATATAAATAAATAAAAAGAGAGAAAAGGTAGCGATTGGAAGTGGGGCCCACTGTGTCAAGGTCAGCGAATGTGTCCTCCTCGATTGCCAAATGCCTTAATTTCTTGACTCCTTCAATGCATTTATTTTTATTTCAACAACTAATTAATTGAATTAAAAAAAAAAGACATCGCTTTCACAAAAACATGCCAACCGTGTGCAAGTTTTTTATAATAATTATTTTAATTAATAATTATTTGAACCCTTGTTTAGATATTAATTTATTATAATCATTTGATAGTAAATTAAATATATTTTAATATTTAAGTTAATTCCATCAATTATTATAAATATAATAAACAAAATTATTTTATTTACTTTATTAAAATATTTAATAATAAACATAAATATTTTCACATTATTAATATTTTTAGTGACAGATACTAAAACATTAAGATCTTATTTATTAGAGTAGTTGATCGTGATTGAGATTGTAATATATTTATATATATATATATACACGATTTTATTAGATATTTATAGACAAATTGAAAGTTTTAAAGCATATATAATTGTATAAACCGGAATTTATTAAAATTGAAGTGGATGGATAATGGAAAGCACATGCTTCATCTAAACTCGTCTTAATAAATCCCCTAACAACCATAAATTTGTTAATTCATTAATATTTTAAAGATATTATTCTTAAAAAAATATTTATTTTAAAGATATTATCTTTAATGTCTCTAATTTGAATTTTATTCCAAATTTTAAGACTCTGATTAGAAGATGTAAATGACATAATTCATTATAATATATCAAAAATCAATGAATTAATATATAAAACTATCAAAAATATTTTGCTTAGGTTATATAAATCTTATTTTCTTATATAAAATCATTAAAAATATGTAATTCAGATTGACTTTTTTATAAAATGTTTGTGTAATAATAGTAAGAGGATATTTGCAAATCCACATTGATTATATATGTGTGTAAAAAATTAGAAAAGAAAACATAAAAAAATTTATTAGTAAATTTAAAGGAGTTGTATATAGTTTTGGGAATTATATTAATTGTAAGACGGTGGCCGTGAGGGCAAAACAAGAAGCTAAAACCTGTAGAGTGGGACCCACACTCTATTCCTGGTTTTTGCTTTCTACGGTCCAATGCGGCCAGTTGACCCCTTCCCTGAATGCCACGTGTAACACTACGCGAGGTCAACATGGGCATATTTCAACTTTTCTTCATTCATTTTTCTGAATAATATTCTAGAAAATTGAAAAAAGAAATGGGGCCCACCAGGAAAGAACAACACGGCGGAGGCAGTTGAGGTTCCCCCTCATGTATATATATACACATACCATCTTCTCCCCTTTCTCCAATCAAACATCTTTCCATTTCTCTCTGTCTTTCAATCCACCTTAATTACTCAGAACACAGTTTTGTCTGAACTGAAACCTGTTTCATTCTCTGATTAACCTTAAACATAAACAATGGTTCTGTCAAAGACGAGTTCTGAATCCGACGTTTCCGTCCATTCCACCTTTGCTTCTCGCTATGTCCGAACCTCACTTCCTCGGTACGTAATTCTTTTGTTTTCAATCTATGACTCCTCTGTCTGTGATTGTTTTTTCTTCTTAAATTTAATTTGGAGAATGAAATTTCGGGTGCAGGTTTAAGATGCCGGAGAACTCGATACCGAAAGAGGCTGCTTATCAGATAATAAACGACGAGTTGATGCTTGATGGAAACCCAAGGCTGAATCTGGCTTCCTTTGTCACCACCTGGATGGAGCCGGAGTGTGATAAGCTCATCATGGACGCCATTAATAAGAACTATGTTGATATGGACGAGTACCCTGTCACTACAGAGCTTCAGGTCTAATTTCTCTCTGTTTTGACATTCAAAATTGTGTTTTTAAGGGATTAAATTCAGTTTTCTGAAATTTTTAACCTATATATAAGATGGAAGATGATATAAGAGATGAACGTGTAACTTAAATCTGGTTTGGTGAAGAAATGATTTTACATTTTTTCGCACTTAGATTTAAATTTTAGTTTAAACATATGATTAATCAAGTAATTTCTTAACGGTTAACTAAATGATTTTTGCCTTAGTCTTTTTTACATATTACAGAGTCATTTTTTATTTTAAACTATCGTTCTTATTATATACTACGTTATATCAAAAATTTAATCCTTAATAAGCATCGTTTAGTAAAAAAAAAAAAACAATTTGCCAAATTTAAGTAATAAAAAAATTAAAAATCTTGATACAAATCGAACAAAGGGAAATAAGATTTTATTTACATTTTTATGAATTAACCAGGCATTGAAATTTATGGATCAAGGGATTTATTAAAGAAATTGAGAAATTGATAATATGTAAAATTTGGAATCAAATATTATTTTTTGATAAGAAAAGTCCTAATATGCATTAGTTGATAATATGTACAGAATCGGTGTGTGAATATGATTGCTCATCTGTTCAACGCACCATTGGGAGAATCAGAGGCAGCCATTGGAGTAGGAACAGTGGGTTCATCAGAAGCCATCATGTTGGCTGGGTTAGCCTTCAAGCGCAAATGGCAGAACATGCGCAAGGCTCAGGGCAAACCCTATGACAAACCCAACATCGTCACTGGCGCCAATGTCCAGGTATATTATACTATATAATATATATATATATATATATATTTTATAGATTTAAAGTTGACGATGAAGAAGATGATGAAGTAAACTGAACCGGGGAAGATTGATATTCTGTGTGTGTATATATATAGGTTTGCTGGGAGAAATTTGCAAGATACTTTGAGGTGGAACTAAAGGAAGTTAAACTGAGTGAAGGTTACTACGTGATGGACCCCAGTGAAGGCAGTGGAAATGGTAGATGAGAATACAATCTGTGTGGCCGCCATTTTGGGTTCAACTCTCAATGGAGAATTCGAAGATGTCAAACTCTTAAACGACCTGTTAATCGAAAAGAACAAACAAACTGGGTATGTAATAAATCAGATTAACTTCCATAATTATTGATGAATTAAGGTGGATCAATGAAATTAACTTGATTGAGTTTTGAATGCAGATGGGATACGCCTATCCATGTTGATGCAGCTAGTGGAGGGTTTATTGCGCCATTTTTGTACCCAGAGCTTGAATGGGACTTTCGTTTACCACTGGTTAAAAGTATTAATGTGAGTGGACATAAGTATGGATTGGTTTATGCTGGTATTGGGTGGGTTATCTGGAGAACCAAACAAGATTTGCCTGAAGAACTCATCTTCCACATCAACTACCTGGGTGCTGATCAACCTACTTTCACTCTCAATTTCTCCAAAGGTAATCTACATATCTCCTTAAATTTATAATCTTCCCTTGTTATACATGTAAATAATGTATGTAAGTCATGTTAACTTGCAGGTTCTAGCCAAGTAATTGCTCAGTATTACCAACTCATCCGATTGGGACACGAGGGGTACCGGAACGTGATGGAGAACTGCCATGAAAACGCCATGGTGTTGAAGGAAGGATTGGAGAAGACAGGGCGGTTCGACATTGTTTCTAAAGACCACGGAGTACCATTAGTGGCGTTCTCTCTCAAAGACAACAGTCGCCATGACGAGTTCGAGGTGGCCGAGATGCTCCGGAGGTTCGGTTGGATCGTGCCGGCTTACACCATGCCGGCCGACGCTCAGCACATCACCGTGCTTCGTGTTGTCATCCGAGCGGACTTTTCACGCACTCTCGCCGAGAGGTTGGTGACAGACATCGTAAAAGTGCTCCACGAGCTGGATACACTTCCGGCCAGGATTGGTCTGGCTCCAGTGTCGGGTGCAGCTGAAGAGATTGAGAAGAAGGCCCAAGAGAATGGAAAGATTAATGGCGTTGCCGTGGTGGTGAAGAAAACGCCCGAGCAGACTCAGAGGGAAATCACAGCTTACTGGAAGAAGTACGTGAATGATAGGAAAACTAACAAGAACAAGATCTGCTAGATCAATTTTCATACTGATTAAATCAATTGGTGTGGGTTACACTAAGGTCTTTTTTTTTTTTTTCCCCCTTTTGAGGAACGTTTAATTACGCTCTTCTAAAGTCGTGTCTTAAGAATTTTATTTTATTATTTTGGCAGTTAACTATAATTGTTATTGTGATATTGTCTTATGGGACAAGGGTAGACCGATGGCTTGGTGATGGAAATAATTGTCTAAGAAGTTTTCTTTTAATGAATTGAAACATGAAATATTTTTTGACAATTTGTTGACTTTCTTCTACTTTTTATTCAATTTGCAGTACATTTATCGATTAAGTTTCTTCAGTAAGTTTCGCTTTTCAGATTTCAGCATAAATATGCGTGTAGATTTGGGAACAGAATTATCTAAATTTGACTTTTATTCCGCATTTTCCGTTCAAAACTTTAATTTTCAAACATTCATATAAATAATAAAGAGAGCCAAAGTCCTACCCACTGAATGAAAAAAACAAATAATGCAAGTTGTGGTGAGCAAATTTTACTTCAAATCCTAACCGTCGGATGAAAAAAGACCCTCATCGTAAGTAGCGGAGATGATCTTCTGCATGCAATGATTCCCAATCCAAATCGGAAGAGGTACAAGTAGTAAAATTAGCAAACGCCTAACGTTCTGACGGCCACTTCTTTTTTAATTATTTTTTTCAATTACAGTGTTGAGTTCCCACGAAAATTTTCTACTTTCTTGTCAATTCCATAATTCAACAAACCACAAATAAATTTTAATTTTCAAACTTGAATCCCAAGCTCAAAGATATTTCCCGCTGTAAAAAGGAATTTCCTAATCAAATCAGCTAAAAGAAATAACAGATACTTTCTGCAATTAACATGGGTTGTGAATTTGCAGAACCACTCTGTTTAATGAGAATGAGGGCAATGAAAATCCATTCTGATTATATGGAGAAAAATGAAAGCAATATATATCTTAATAACCTTCCCCTGCATAAATATCAAACCGTCCTTCTCTCTTCCTTTTTTTTTTAATTTTTTTATTTTTTTATTTGCTCCTTTAATTGCAAAGTCGCCTAAATATGATCTGCTTTATTATTTATTATCTGCCTCCATTTCAGCTTCTAAACGTGCATTCTCCTTTTTGAAGAATTCAAATTCTTGCATTAGTTTGGTCAGTTTTGAGACATTGTCCTCCTTAATATGTGTTGGGACTTTTTCTTCATAGCCAGATGCATTCATTATCTTCTGCAACTTCTCTTGTTGCCTGTTCAAAAAGTAAACTCAAGTCAAGGATCAAAAGGAGAAAACAAGTGTAGTGATTTATAAGTATATGTATATTTATGTTCTGACAAAAGCATCACAAATCCATACTTGTGAGTGACTGAAAAAAATTTATGGACCTAAAGATATAAAGCCTTTTCAAGAACTAACTAAAACCAAAAAAGCGATGCAACCATTAGAAACCAAGAACAAAGATGAGTAAAACTATCCAAGCAAACTTACTTTTGTATCTCATCCATCTTATTCCTGATTTTTTCACGTTCTGCTTCTGCATTGAGACTTCCTTGAACTTCGATATAAACTTTAAGGTTTTCATTAACAGTCTCGACTGCACATCCAGCAGGAACAGCATCTTTTCCACTCAATAAAACCTGTAGAGTGTCAAAGTGAAGACTCTGATTTTAATAGAATGATAAAGAAACAATATCAGTCAATGAGCACGATCCTCAATCTCACAGCTCAAAAGGAGACAAAAAAGATATCTCTCTTGCACAGAAACCTTCAAATGCGTGTCACATTTTTCTAGATATTGGATGAAAACCATATAAAAAACTTTGAGATGATTGTTACTACTTTTTCTATAATATTGGTTGAAAACTATATCTAAAAAAAGTGCTTAGATCCAAGTTTGCTAACAGAAAGTGGATAGGGAAATCCAGAATATGAATAGTAGATGAAAACCGTATATACACATATAAATGAAACTAGAACAAGAACATTGGACAACACCATATAAATATATATAGAGACATAGATATATATACCCAAGGCCTAACGGGTATAAATTCCAAAATCCACTAAATAGCATATCTATGTAATATACCTTCAAGTTTGATAGGGTTGCAAGGGTTACAATCTCCAATTCATGGGTTTTGATAGTTTCTGCTACTGCATCAGTCTCACAATATGCAAAAGCAGGTAGCCTGAAAAAGGAAAAAGCATGTAGACATCAATGGCCTTCAGACAAAAGTCTAGCTTCAATATTCAAATCTTAAACAAATTGATGTGAATCTAACCACCAAAATGTCATATGTAGGTATATCTATCCTGACTGAATCTAGAAATTTAGGAAACGAAAGATTGCCTCTTAAAGGAGTACTCCACGGTCAACATCCAAAAAGTTGTTTTAACAATTCAGGCATCAAAGACAGTGGATTGCCACAAATCTTAGCATTAGGATTTGACACTTTAACACCCAGCATGGAAAGCAAAACTAAAATAGTTTTTAATTTGAAATCAAGCAGTGCGCTCTTTTTTTTGTTATTCCAGAAGCAAAAAGAATTACAACAAAGTGATACAGAATGGGTTATTATGCCTAAATAGACTGTAAGTTATAATTCTTTCAAATGTTAAAATATTATATTATTTAGGAGTTTATATTATTTAAGAGCATTATTATAGTTTTAGTAACTTAAAATTTTTATTCTTATTAGTATTTTTTTATTTATATTAAGATCAATATTTCTAATATTTTTAGGATTACTTTTTTTTATTATTAGGATTAGTATTTTTCATTTACTAGTTTTCTATTCTCATTAGTAATTCTATTCAGGAAAAATTGCTTAGAGATTATAAGTAGTTTGTAATTTTATTTATTGGAGCATTCAGTTACTCTATATTAAGAGTTCCTCAGTTTTCTGATTGTATGATGCCATCAAATTCTTAAGTGTAATGTTTAAGATTTCTTAAATGTGATATCTAAGAAACTCTATCTATGAAGTCTAGTTTGTTATCCCTAAATCCTAATTGGACAAATCAATTATATTTGTCCTACATCAATTTGGTAATGGAGCTAAAAGAATCCTACTCTCAAATTCTAAAAGTTCGACACCCAAATAGCCTCAAACCCATATGGAAAAAACAATCGCAAAAGAAAAAAGAGAAAAAACCTAAAACAGCCTCCATCACCGTTCACCAACCACCTACTGGGAGTGGTTGACACTGCTACCAGCACCAGCTCTAAAAGGTCCCACTCGACCAACCCATGACGCTGTGCTGGAAACAGCCACACTTGCCCGGGCAAGCTCACACAGCCACTGCCTTTCGCGAATCCAGATTTCTAAGCTGTTGCTTCCTAATTGGCCTCCAATATGAGACCAACACCTCTGGTTGAGCCAACTGCCAAACAGACACCGTCATCTAGTAACTGACAGCCAGCGCGTGGACCCCATGTGTGCGCACCCATGAATGGACCTTTTTGTATCGTGCTCTATTTTGACTTTTTGGATTGGGTTTGCCAGATTGGTTCATCTAGACTGGTTTATCCCCTCTTAGATTGGTTTTCAACAGCTCAAAGAATATTATCTATTCTTCTTATTTTGCAGTGTCTTCTGCAAAACTGTGATTGAAAAAGCTTGAAGCATGTAGAATTATGAGGAAGAGAATGAGTTTTCACTCAAAGATATTAGGATTGACGAGTCTTTCCCGACTATAGTTAAGCACAATTAAGCAATTAACATAGAAAAAATCCAAAGTATTCTCCAATTTTTTGAACTATAGGCCCCTGTGAAAGTAAGTATAAGAAACTTGTCATTCACAAGGAATGTTGCAGAAATT
Organism: Carica papaya; assembly: GCF_000150535.2. The sequence continues at coordinate 1,303,079 of NW_019014690.1, read as the reverse complement.
TTATTTCAATATCTACTGTTGAATGACTCAATCTTTGGACGCAACCGCATCTCCAACCATACAGACTAACATGGATGGATAAACTGAGCATTTAGTAACTCAACAAAGTCTTATTTGTATTCTTCAGGGTACCTCTAGCGATCCAATCTTGTATGATGTAATTTCTATGATATTCAAAAATATTCTTCTAAGTCAACCTTGGCTTTATGATTGAAATGCTCAATATAACAACACTTATCATTTTGTGCATGATGTAAAAGATATAGGTTTAAAGTATTCAACTAATAGAAGGGATGAATAAATATAGACGTCAAAAAACATTTACAGTCAGTGAAAAAGAAAAAGAGAAGGAGCCAGTTGAAGTTGAGAAATGAAAGGAACTGTCGTGTCTTTCTACGACTAAAGATACTGAGGTTATTCGAGATCTTTTACTACCTATGGAGAGTCCTGTGAAAGTTTAGTTTAAAGAGGAACCAAAGCCAATAAATGAGAGTAATGATGCTGAGCTCCAAGATGAAGTACAAGTCCAAACTGGTCACTATTTTGACTTCATTCTCCCACTAGAATTTCACACTCATCAACAATCAAGTCTTTCTATTATGTTTGCTATTAAAGAAAATGATTGTGCACAGAGTTTGTTAAATTTCCATAAGGAAGCTCAAACAGCGAGGTTTTTCAGTGTTCACCACTTCAAAACTCGTGGCTGAATTCTCTTCAACCAGGGTATAATGATGCAAAATGAGCTATACCTAAATAGATTTGAGGTTATAATTTTTCAAATGTAGAACTATTATATCATTTAGGAGACTATATTATTGAAGAGTATTATTATAGTTTTAATAACTTAGGATTTTTTTGTTCTTATTAGTATTTTCCTATTGTATTAGGATCAGTATTCCTAATATTATTAATATTAGTTTCTTATTCTTATTAGAATTAGTACTTCCTATTCTTATTAGTATTAGGTTCTTATCCTTATTTAAATTAGTACTCCTAATTCTACTCATTTATTATTTCTTATTATAACTCTATTTAAGAAAGTTGCTTAGAGATTATAGATGGCTTATAATTTCATTTATTGGAACCTTCAGCTGTTCAATAATATTTTAAGAGTTTCTCAAATTTCTGGTTGTGTGATGCAACTAAACCTTTAAATATGATGCTTAAGACTTAAATCCAATGAATACAAAATCCTAGCTGTGACATCTAGGTTTTTATCCCTAAATCCCTAATTGGACAAATTAATCCTATTTGTCCTACATCACAAAGTCATTACCAAAAAATGCCTCAAGTTTGTTTAATAGTACTTAAATGGCTTCACGGTTTACCTTTCATTTTTCTGCTTTTCAAGTTGCTCTGCCCTGAGTGACCTGAGACATTTCACAGTTGATAAAACGACATCCATTTCGTATTCCACCTTTTCATCAATCCAGCACTGCTTGGGGAAAAGAAAATACAACAGTAAGAGGATAATAGACAATTTCAATAAATATAATATCTCTGGCCCCTTCGAAAATCATAGTTATTTTCAGGATCCTACTCCATAGTAACTATTGCATAGTGGTTCTTCAACTGGCTAGAATGGTAGCCATAACTTAAGAAATATGAACTTACCTCTACCACTGATGGATACTCGGAGATCATAATAGAATCTTTCCGTTCAGAGTCTTGAGCACAGGGTAGGCGCTGCCACAATTCTTCAGTTACAAATGGCATAAATGGATGAAGCAACCTCAAACCATTTTCTAAGCACACCCAAAGAGCATCTTGTGCAAACTTCCTATGTGATGCAAATGCTGACTTATCACCAGCAAAGTAAGGCTTGATTGCTTCAATAAAAACATCACAAAACTGGTACTGCCACCATGAATACACCGCATTGCATGCATCTGAGAACTCATAATCATTTAATGATGCTACAGTCATTGAGATTGCCTTGTTAAGCATGGCAAGTATCCATTTGCAACTGAAAGGCATTCTTTCAGGATTTACTATCAATGGAGGAACATAATCATCTCCAAGTTTGGTCATTGCAAATCGGACAGCATTCCACAGTTTGTTACACCATTGCCGATACCCAACAACTCTTTGTATATCCAAATTAATTTTGTCAGACTGGGAAGAGAAGGTAACGAAAGAATATTCAGTGATACTGGTGAGCAGTTACGAATGCCAAGATTGTGACATGTAGAATTAAAAAGTAACTGAACAAATATCATATAGAAATCCAAATATACCTGAGCTGTGTATGAGACAAGCGCAAATCGGAGAGCATCAGCCCCACATTCAGCGATACCATTAGGAAAATCTTTCACCTGTCCCTCTTTCGCAACAACAAGCTCTTTAGGATCCAAATTACCCTCTTCCAACCTCTTATGAAGACCTTCAAGGGTTATACCATTTATTACTTCAAGGGGATCAATTACATTTCCCAAAGACTTTGACATCTTCCGCCCATGTGCATCACGTACCATTGGATGCAGGTAAACCTGGATGACGTAAAATCATTGATTGTTAATGTACTTAAAACAACTGGCATCCCAGGACAAAAAAGCATAACATATTTCTTCAGAGATTGAAGGAAAGATATCGCACCCACCTTTCCAAATGGTACATCGCCTCCCAATTGAATTCCTAACATCACCATTCGAGCAACCCAGAAAAAGAGAATGTCATGTCCAGTTTCAAGAACAGATGTTGGATAAAATGCTTTAAAGTCATCTGTATGGTCTGGCCACCCTAATACAGACAATGGAAAGAGACCAGAAGAAAACCAAGTGTCAAGCACATCAGGATCTTGATGCAACTCAAACTTCTTTCCAACAAATTTCTTGCTAGCCTCTTCTAAAGCCTCCGACTCATTTCCAGCAACTATCCAATGGTCACTGTATGCACCCAGTTCCTTCAATTCATCATCATCCAAGGTAGCATACCATGCAGGAATCCGATGGCCCCACCAAAGTTGCCTTGAGATGCACCAATCCCGTATATTTTCAAGCCATCTGCAATTTTGAACACATTATTCATTCAATCCTAGTTGTGATACAGCTATATCAAAAAGGAAATATAGACTTCCACAAAAAAAAATAATAGACACAAGTTAGACCTTGGATACCCAAATACCCAATAATCTACCAAAGTACATGAAAAATAGGCTCCAGATTAGTTTGGTCGAGGCACACGGTATAGCAAGGATGTAATTGGTGGGGGTTTTTTTATATATGCCATCTGATGGTACCATTAAGAATAACTCCCAGTTGAAGTAGAGCAAAGGGCACAATACAGAAAATGTATTTCATCCACCTAAATACTTCTATATATTTTTATTCACAAGGTTTGTGCATTTAAATTTTTGGGAGAATCCCGGGTTTGTCATCTAATGTAAAATGTATGTGAAACAGACATGCTAAAAATATCCCCACAATAACCACGCAATGCAGGAAAAGAAAAACCATGCAACAGAATGGTATCTTGATATCTATCTCTATTATTATTACTCAGTGAGATAACATGAGAAAACCTTTTCCATTCTGCAGCATACTGTCTAGGAATGAATTCGAGTTTTCTGTTTTCAACATCCATTGCTGCATCAAGAGCCTGCTTTCCCATAGTGTTACAATTGACAAACCATTGAGGTTTTATCATTGGTTCAACAACATCATTGCTCCTTGAACAAAGCCCAAGCCGCATCTCATTGTTCTTTGCACCTCTATACAGGCCCTAATCATAAGAGGGCAATTAATTACTGCACTTTCAACATCATATGCAGGTAAAATAGAGAATAACATAAAGGCAATCATATACAAGATAATACGTGCACATTCCTTGACATGTTTGGCAATTAGTTAAGAGCTTATAAGATATGTAACTGATAAACTCTTACCAACAACATTTCTCAAATGTTGGGAGGTCTAGAAAGTTCGGGAAGTTTCTAAAATAAGCTACTTTTAGCAAAGTGATTATCTATATAGCCTCAAACTAATATTACTTACAAAATTGTACAAGTAGATAGTTGAAATCATTTATTAAAAAAATCCACGATGAGGACCAATTAACATGTCAAAGAAGGCATGACAACAGACTATATCTCCACGATGAGGACTAATTATACATCATATTGAGTGGCAGTTCTACCTTTTTGTGCAGCGCTTCAAGCACAGCCTCACGAGCTGCAAAACGTGGCATTCCAGCAAACTCCGAACCACCATTGCTATTTATTTTGCCATCATCAGTGAAAATATTGATAAATTCAAGATTATGACGCTTGCCAACCTCAAAATCATTTGGATCATGAGCTGGAGTGATCTGCAGGAGTAAGAAAAGAAACATTGAAGAATAATGACAAATAGAACTGTACACATAAAATTTCAGCATTCTAAGATCTAAAAACAAAATCTTACCTTTACAGCACCAGTACCAAATTTAGGATCAACGAGCATTGCATCACAAACTATTGGAAGTTTTCTTCCATTAAATGGATGAATGGCAAATTTGCCATGCAGATGACTGTACCTTGCGTCATCGGGGTGAATGGCAATGGCAGTGTCACCAAGCATTGTCTCCACCCTAGTAGTGGCAACGACAATCTCACCCAAGCCTCCCTCCAGAGGGTAAGCAAATGAAGTTATAACACCGAACTCCACTGGCTTTTCATAGCCAGGAACTTTTAACAGTGTCCTCTCCTTGATGTCTGTATAATCAACCTATGAACACCAAGCAAATTCCAGATAAGTACGAAACATTCCAGTAACTAAACAGCCCAAAGAGAGCCTCACCTCAATATCAGATATTGCTGTTCGTAGGACACAATCCCAATTTACTAGGCGAATGTCTCTGCAAAATGCATTACAACAACTTCAAAAAAGGATTCCTATCAAACTAAAGAAGACAGCCAACAGAAATTTAACCTATTCTTTTCTAACAAGCAAAAGAAAAAACACTGCTAAACCCTGTAGCAAGAAACCTATACACTCAATATTTTCCAGGAAGCATTAAACTAAAAATTTACACATGAAACATCAGTTCTCCAAAATTAACATTTATTACCATCACTGTAAAACTTGCCAGAACTTCTGTTTATTAAATAAGAAATATTATTGGGAAGGGAAAACTGAATAAAGAAGTAGCTAGAGAGGATAAGATATCATCAAAATTTATCCCAAAAATAAGATATCATCAAAATAATTTATAAAATACATCCTAGCCATAATATGATAAAAGTTTATAAATACCTAAAAAGAAAAAACAACAGAACCAGCAGTAGCAACAATTAGTGAGAAAGAAAGCCAAGTTCCTATAATCTTTTAGACTTTGCTTGCACATGACACAATATTTAGTTTATTACTGGAACATCCGTATCATAGGCCTTTCATATACTACCAAAAAATAGTGAGTATCACTTTTTAGATAATGGTAAATGTCATAATTACTCTTTCACGTTCTCGAGGGATGTTTTATTTATACAAAGTTTGCATTAATCAAACTTTCTATCAGATTTAGTTAATGGCTTAAGCCTTGAACAGGCAATTCTGCAAAGACATGCTCCCAAATCTGAATACTCTCAAAATTCTGCATTTCCTACACAAAGATGACAGTCACCAAGAAATAAGAAGCTACATTAAGCATACCTATAGATAAGACCTTCCTTGTAGAGCCGAACAAAAGCTTCAGATACAGCCTTTGATCTCTTCTCATCCATTGTAAAGCACTACAAATTTAAGGAAGAAGGGGAGATGTTGACAATGACAAGATATATGTGAAAATACACTGTATATAAATCTAGTAAAAGCACAACTAAAGAGTATAAGGTTAAAGCCTTGAACTTCTTGAGAAAAGTTTCTACCTCACGCGACCAATCAAGAGAAGCACCCAAACAACGCAGCTGTTTTAGTATTGTACCTCCATATTCGTGCTTCCACTTCCAGACCTTTTCCACAGCACAAAAAGTAGAGGAAAATTTTATTTTTGGTTCCTTTTTTTTTTTTGTGGGGAAGGGCGGGGGGAGGGGTACGGAGGTGCTAACAAGCTCAATATGTAATATTATTCTTCAAACTTACTTCATCTACAAATAATTCGCGACCAACATCATGCCTGGTTAAGTTCCTCTCACGCATAAGTTTTTTCTCCACAACAACCTATAAAATAGCATACATAGAGATTCCTTTCAGTTTCTGAAGTAAGCATTGCACGTCAGAACTTACATGACCACTAGTACAAACACAGAAAAACACATGCAGGCAAATTTCATTCCGAAGAAAAATAAGTTAACATGAGGAGCATATAAATAGTACAACCATATTAAGAGCCTTTTGCTTCACGATAAAGGACGTTTTTTTCTTTTAAATACGATAAAGGACTTGTCTGAAATATTTTCTAATGCCTTTTTGGATTGCTTTCAGGAGACATATGTCCATGAAAACACAACATCAAGTTCTAGACCTACATTTAAAGCTCAAGAAATTACAGATATGCAGTTTGCCTGCACAGAAAGAATGGCACAGACACGTAACAAACACAGTCAATGGCACTAAGCATAATCAATGGCAACAAATAAAAATGACTACATGTGCATGCAAGATCAGGCATGTGACGAATTTAAATTTATTTTCTATTCACGAATTCAACAACTAAACAGTTGAAAAGAAACTAACCTGTGTGGCTATCCCAGCATGATCCACACCAGGGACCCATAATGTATTATATCCAGACATTCTCCTCCAGCGAATGATTGTATCCTGCATTCAATAAATTAAAGATTACCAGGATCCAGCATAGAAGTCCAAAAAAAGAACAGACTTAATAAAATTTCCTACTACCCACCTCTATGGCAGTTGTTAGCGCATGGCCTATGTGGAGGGCCCCTGTCACGTTTGGAGGGGGAAGAACCTGTAGATTGATGTAGAAATTTAAGATAATCGTCTGAAAAAATGTTGGCTGAAGTTTCTAAGTCAAAGAAACATTTGTAACTTTCTTTTTTTTTTTGCTTCCAAAAGGGCATACTCAACACAGCACTAATTTCTATCGATGGCACTAATTCAGCCACCATTTAACAAGAAATTTAATCATTATATGACAATGCCAGAAAACTGTATTTGAGTATCAAGCTTTATGCAATTTTATACTGGCTTGGTATCCAGGATGGACATTAAGGATCAAGAATAAATAAGGGAAACCCCAAATTTCCATCCATGAAGAAGAATATAAAAGAAAAGTGAATGGAATTGAATGTTCACCATATAAATCTATTATTTTTAGAAACTGCTTGCAATTGCAATCACAAATGTTATTATGGTAAAATGAGAAACTTACAATCACGAATGGTGGCTTGGAACTGCTTGCATCTGCGCTGAAAAAGCCTTTGTTCTCCCACCACGAGTACCATCTAAGACCAACCCCCAGAAGGATAAAGATCAAGCCCAATCAATCCCCCCCAACCCCACACAAAAGAAGTTTCTTAACTAAAAGTACTCATGCTGCAAAAGAAAAGAACATAACGCATTTTCACACTTACGATTTCTCTACTGCAGTAGGACTGTATTGTTTTGCCATTTGGATTGAAAGCCTCTTCTTCTCACCTAATGGAGTCTCTGGATCTATAAAATCCTCAGGGTTTCCTTCATCTCCTCCTCGCTTTGCATTCTTCTTTGCACTTTTTTTAGGGGCATTCACACCATCCTGCACTTGTTGTGCCTTAATAAAAAAAAATTAATATATATAAGGTGACATCAACATGTGCAATAATAAAGTAGGAGCCAAATGATTCATATTTTTGCAGTGGCCAACCACCTTCACCAACCCTCTTGTAGAGGGTTTGGGCATTGGACAGTAGTGGTTTGAGCTATGTGCTCACTGAGCCTTGAGAGCCAAAAAAGAATAAAAAAACATATCCTTAAAGTGCACAAGGCGCAGAATCTAATACATGTCTCACATAACAACCTTAATCTTAGCTTGCAGTGCTTTTTCCTGAGCTTTAAGCTTCTTCAATTCCTTCTCCTTCGCCTATCAGAAGAAAAAACAAGTCACATGAAAAGTCAACTAAAGCAGAAATTTTTCATTTAGAGAAGTAGATAAAGCCAAGTAGTTTAACAAACTTACATAAACATATAATAAAACTAAGCAGAGACATCTACTTAAGGGTTCCTAAATAAGCACCAAATGTTACGAGAGCGGGATACATACAGGTTCAGGGAGCAATGTCAGATATTATACCAAATAATAAAAATGGCAGCTTTAGTAGAGTCTAGGCCTGATTACGGAGATAATAAACTTGGGAAAACCTTACAGAATTAAAAGTCAAAATGAAGAAGATACCACTTAAAAAGATAATAACAAAGATCAAAGCATCAGTCATAAGATAGAAGGCAAATATTTCTCGGTTCTTACATCACTTGAGAGAACAGAACTAGCATACTTGCATCCATATACGATATGTAAAAGGCCTAAGACTAGTATCTTACAATTTTTTGCTTTATATGTTGAAGAGAGTGATTTTGGGGACACATGGGTCCACGAATTGATGTTTGCATCTCATCTCCCTCCTTTATTGTTGTTCTTAGCAAGTGGCCTTCAGAGTTCTCCAAAGTCTCTAGAGTTTCTGCAGGGGACTCTATTCCCCTCTCCATTTTATATTGTTATGGAGAGCCTTAACTACTTGCTGGGGCTAAGGATCTCAGGTTGTTTCAGGAGTTGGTTGTTGACCACAGGGAGATGAGTGAGGAGGTGCCTCACCTACTTTTTGCTGACGCTAGACTCTTGTTTTCCTTACCCAATAAGGAATTCCTCCTGAATATCACATATACTCCTTTGTTCCAGTTTGCCCTGTAGTTGAAGATTGATTTGGCCTATTACGAGTTGGTTCAACTCAGGAAAGGGATGAACATGAAGCTCTTCACTAGTACTATGAGGTGTGAGGTCACATACCTACCAATAAAGTAATTGGGCTTCCTCAGGGAGAAAGATTAAAATCAAGGGTCTGGAACCTGGCAATTACTTGTTTTGTAAGAAGCTAGGTGGGTGGAAATTGTTTTTGTATCTAAAGAGGGTAGACTCACCCTCAATAGCTGCACTTTCTCAAATCTGCCTATTTACTTTTTTCCTTTGTTCTCTACATGGCCAATGTGGCTACGGAGCTTGAGGCCCTTTAATGCCATTTCCTATGGGGTGTTTTTTTTTCTTTGAAATAATTTTCTAAGGGGTGTTTTAGGGGGGGAAAAAAGCTTGGGACGCAATGAAACAAACCTCTTTATCTTGAGGGTCTTAGAATTAGATTGTGGTTCCATTCAACAATGCACTTCTTGAGAAGTAATCATGAAGATCAATGAAAAAAAGGAAAAAAGAAAAACAAGAAAGTGGATAGTTACTGGTGGAAGGTGATTACAGACAAATTTTGGTGAACACAAGTGTTGGAGAAATAACTAGTCTAGACAACTACATGGGCGGGTCTCCGGAAGGGTGTCAAGCTGCTCCGAATGTTCTTTAAATGTATCTAGATGAGGATCATGTTTGAAAAAAAGGTAAGGGTTTGCAAAGATGAGCGGCGCAACGAGGGGATCTTGACAAACGATTCCTCAAGGTGTTCTCTTCGTGCAAAAGAAAGAAGCCAATGTTGCATGATCTCTATTTTGTCACAAATAAGCTTGTCCTATTGGAGCTGGCTCTTGTTAGAAATCTAAATGACTGAGAGGAAGATGAATATGTTAATTATATTTTCCATGTAATGAGATTGAAGTTCCTGGGTGGAATCTGGCACAAATAGCATATTCTCAGCAGCATCTTTCTATATACACCTTGCTCATTCCCCCTCTACCCAAAGCATTTCCACTAGAAAGCTCATATAGCGTATTATTACAACCCTAAGGAAATGTTTTTCTTTTTCCTGAAGAGGCAGATAACTTGAAAAGAGGGGGTTAGATTTTGGCCAAAAGGTGCTATCTCTGCAAAACAGCAGCTATACCTTGGAACAATCTTGTTGTGGCTACCTTTCATTTTTCTCTTTGGTTCGTGGCACTTGATTTCATCAATTTGAGTTGCATGATAGCTAACTCGACTACCGACGAGATCCGATTTCTGCATTGTATCTCGGGTGATAAAAGAAGGAAAAAGCTTATTTCTCTTATTCCTCCAGCTACTTTATGGATTATTTGGAAATATAGGAACATGAGAGCTTTTGAGGATACAATTTGTTCTTTCGATATGCTTAAAGACGTGGTTTCTGATCCTATGGTTCGTTATCAAGAATTATCCTATTAACAGTGATGAAGCTCATTGATTTTCTTTGTAACGTAAATCTCATTTTGTCCATGAGGTAGCACCATGTCGGTGCCTTGTTGATATACAATCTTTCTTTTCCTCAATAGAAAAAACTTGCATTTAAACACCAGATAAACTTGGTGACCAAGCACGCTAATGGCAACTGCATAAAAGTTAATAAACAAAGCAGACCTTTTCTTCCTTTTTCTTCTTTCTCTCAAGATCCTCTTCAGTCTCAGGTTTCTTCTCTGGCTGCAACTGTAATGTGAAAAAGCGTATATAAAATGAATAAAATTTAACAGTTCAAAACTTTTCCAAAGAAGACAGCTATAAAGTGAATTTGCATAAAATCAAAATATACTATTTTAACATGAGATATAATAGAAAACTTTACATACCATAATTCTTGTTCCGTGCAATGAACGCGAAACTTGACAAAGCTGGCGGGCACAGAAAGATGCTCTAGAGAAGAGAGTAATACCCGTACTTCGCTTAAAGAAGGCACATAAAAGAGAAAGGCCAGCTTTATGGAAACAGAATATTAGTTTGCTATAAATTATTTATAATAAACTGCATAACTTCTTGGATAATATCACAATATGCTTTTAAGTTTGATTGGCAAATACCATCAATGAACACAAATGCTGGGAAAAAAAGGATCACAAGCATCAATAAAACAAATAAATTGTACTTATTATGGTCTGCAGCATGAAAATCAGGAACTAAGATTTGAATATCATTAAGCACTTAAATCAAAAAATAAGATAATAAAGAAAAAGAATTAATTAGAATGTTGACATTGTTCAAAACACAGAAGAAATAGAAAATATAGGTATAAAGTCACATATGATTCAGGATGATTCTTATAAAAAAGACATGATTCAGGATGGTGAGAAATGCTGAACCAGAGGGCCTGATGGTAGCTGCCATAGAAACAATAACTGAAAAGAGAGTTACTGAAAAGTAGGAACCTTTGAGAATTAAGGCACAACAAAATCAGATTGCACTCAGAAACTTGTTCGCTGGCCAGAAACAGTGGCACGCAATTGAGGAAAAAATGATGGCAGCAGCCAAAGAAGAAGTAGAGCCAAGGATGGAGACGGCTGCGCTGCTGGAGTTGAGTATTTTCCCTCGAGGTTCTCTGGTGTTAAAATGCTTTCCCTAAATTAAATTGGTACGCTGGGCCTGTCTTTTATTTCATGGGTTTTCTCAATAAAAAATGAAATTTTTTTCCTAATCAGAACAACAGTTTTCTTTTCCTTTTCCTTTTTTTTTTTTTCTCTCTGACAGGATCGTGCAATTACAAGCAAGAATGAAAAGTATATCTATTGTTATAACTTGCAAATTATTAAGCAAAATACTGAATCAAATCCATGAACAAATGAATAACGTAGACCCAGGAAAAGGTTAACACAACCTGTCATGTAGTAGCAACCAGAAACCAGCCGTATTAAAGTCACTGAAGCAGAAATCAAAGCATATACAGATTTCACAAGAATATAAAATCTAGGCAGGATAGACAGTCACCTGCAAAGGTCACAGATGTTCCACGAATAAGCTCGCACCCAGCGAAGATTGAGTTCAGTGGCAATGGGAACTCCCTCTGTCGCCGGCGCGAGGATGCAAGAGTATGCTGTTGAGACGAACTGAAATTTAAGAAACGAGCGGATTAATCAGTAATGATGACAGCGTCCTTCGAGGCCAAGACGTGCAGCTAGCTTGCCGAAACTCCAAATGCCTGAAGAGGGAGACAGCAAAGAGAAGAGAGCATGGGGATGTAAACAGAAAAGATTGAGTGGAGAAGGAGCTGTAGTTGACGGAGTCGATGATAGCAGAGGTTTCGGCGGTTAAAATGATTTAGGGTTTTGTTGATGAGGAAGACGGCTCTGGTCGCGAGCGCACAATGGAGAGGAGAGGATCAAGTGGAAGGTGCCTGAGTACCCTGTTTTGGAAGGGAGAAGGGAAATGATGGCTGCAGTCGGGTACGGGGCGGGTACGCTACCCGATTCGTTCAATAAATTAATTACTTGTAGAGCTGGAAGCTATTTGATTAAAATTTAAATTAAATTATCAAAACAATTTGTGTGCGATCAATGTTGCATAATTTTCATACTTCTGACTGATTTATTTTATTCTTTATAGTTTTTTAAATGTTTATGTATGATTTAATATACTTTTATAATCCATATATAACATTAAAAATTATCTTTAATAGATTTACTAAAAGTTATATATATATATATATATTTTTGCATGACATATTTACATGTTTATAGGATTTACGATTTCGAAATTATTCTACGTTCTGCTAAGTTGCATATATAATTTGCTTATTTTGAACTTTTGGACAGGTTTAGTTATTAATTCCTTTTTCTGAAAAATAGCAAAATTTTATCATATGGTTTAAATATTACATAAAGCAAATAACGGATGATTATACTTAAGCATAATATTCCATTTACTTAAACAAAAAGCTACAGAATTATCTTAACAAGTATTATTTTTAACTTCACACTATTATTTTATTTAAACAGTTAATAAAAAAAACACCAACGCGTACAATTGTCGTGCAGTCTTAAACTAGACAAAATTTAATTCAAAAATTAGTAGAATTTCTAGTTGCATCAATTTTAAAATCAGTAATTTTTTAATTAAACAATTTTTAATTTAAAACATTTGATTTCATAGACTGTCTAATTGTAATTGGAAGGTCTAGTGTAATTTTTACTGAAATATATAGTTAAAATTTTTAATTGGAAAATTTAGTTTTGAGTTGAATTTTAAATTTATGGGAATGAGGCCCAAAGATTAATAGGCCTTAGCCTTTCATTAAATCCTTAGCAAATCATAAACCCTCGGCCCAAAACTTGAATTCCAGTTTAAAATTACCTAAAGCCCAAGTAAGATGGTCAGTTTGCTGGTTCTGCTTCTTTTCTTTACCTCCATGTCTTTTTGTGTTTTTCTGGGAAATAAACAAGAGAAGAAGAGGTCACGGTTTGGAACATTTTTTGTGACAAAAAATGGAAGTCTTTAATTAACTTGTTTCATGGGTTGTTGTTTGGATGATCTTTTCGAATTCTTTTTATTCGTTAGAGCCTTGATTATGGCATGTTTGGTATTAGAAAAACAATGCCTTGATTATGGCATTTTTTTTTTTTTTTTTTTTCACGAAGAAAATTTAAATTTTTATTTATTTTACTGATTCAAAAATTAATTTACCTCTAAATCAAATTTTTTAATAATAATTACCACTGTTTAAAAGATCAATATGAACCAAAATTTCTTAAAATATAAATTCACACTAATTATATTATATTTAAAAAATAAACATAAATTAAATCTAATTAAAAAACAAATTCTGTTTGAATTCAAATTAATAAATAAAACAAATTATAATTTATACATTATTCTTTCGTGCAAATGAAAAACTAATGCATTGATAAAATTTATACTTATGAAATATTTGTTTGAATGCTCGAGAGGAAGATGTAGAACTCGTGCGATGAAGCTTTATTTTTTCTAATCTTTCACGAAACTAAAGTGAATAAGAACGTTCTCTCAAATACTCTGATAGTATAAGTAGATGATATTTTTCGTGGTAATATGATTATTTTCCCTGACATGATCCTTTTTTCATTCAATAAACACATAATTAGTTTTTTATCGAGCATACCTTTAACATAGAATAGGTGAGGTTTGTGAATCTTCCAAAGACATTCCTCGTCGAATATTCCCTCAAAATGACTAAATTTGTCTTCCAGAGATAGTCAACAGCATTCTTGTTTAGGATTTGAGTTTAAGTTCTTGCATAAACTTATATGATAACCCATTTAAATCTCAAGCTGATTCTTACATAGATTAAAGATAGATTTAATAATTTTATCTTCAAATTTTTTCTAACTTGAGAATCACATTAAGATTTATCCATATTTTGTTATGATGGATTTAACAAGCTATTAGTGAAATATTTAGTTTAGATCATATTAGGATTTATCCATACTGATTTACTAGTAATTGTAGCTCCTAAAGTTGTTTGTTAATGAGTGATATGAATAAGGATGTTCACTAGAGTGGATTACTAATTAACTCCGTATCGATATCTATTTAACAATCGTCTCGTCTCGTAAATGAGTATATTTTTTTTCTAGTTATAGTTTCTATAGTTGTATATTTGCACAAATTTCAATTCGATATTCATTATATCATAAAAAAATAACATGTCCATTTGAATGAAATAAAAAAATTAAAATTTATGTGAAATCTTGATAATGCATATATCATATCATAGTGGATAGAATAATGTAATTTGCAAGCATTCCCGGCTGAAATCTTTCATAAGTCAGACGTTCACACCACCTTTTCTCTTTTCTTATTCTTCTTTTCCTCCATGTCCAAACCCAACAATGGAAAAAAAAAAAAAAAAAAAAAGCCCAATTGTATAAAAATTCCAGAGAAAACAAAAGGAAGAACTGAATATAAGCCAATTAATTTTATTATAAAAAAATATAGACTTGAATTCCCTTCAAATGAATTAAATCATTACATCTTGAATAAACCAGAGCACAAACCACAACTTTCCTCCACCTTAATTCTTTCCAACCACCCCACTAACCGGAAAAGCACCATTCTAACTCTTCCGCCTACTCTATATAAACACTCAACTTCATATACTAAAGACAAACAAAACTTGGACCAACAAGACTCAGCAAGAAATGGCACCGAGCACCAAGGTAGGCTTGCTTTTTCTGTTGCTTATAGCGAGCCAGGGATTGATTGAGGCCGAAGGGGAATGTGGGAGTACCCCAATTGGGTCTGCGGCGGCCAGCTTGAGCCCGTGCCTGGGTGCAGCTGGGAACGCGAGGGCAAATGTTCCACCGGCTTGCTGTGCCAAAGTGGGTGCGTTGCTGAGGACAGCACCGAGATGTCTATGTGCGGTTCTCTTGTCGCCATTGGCAAAGCAGGCCGGAATCAATCCCGGGATAGCCATTACAATACCAAAAAGATGCAATATTAAAAACAGACAAGCCGGGAAAAAATGTGGAAGTAAGTATAATGTTGTTTTTTTAACTTTATACTCCATTCACATTTAAAAAAAAGTGCTCGTGCATTTTGTTTTCCATGCCAAACTATAAAGTCTCATACGAATTTTCTAAAATAACATAATTAGATAATTAACTTAAATAATTAAAATAGAAAGTTTTCTGTCTTATATATTACCTGAACATCAAATATTAGTTTATATTTTAACTAACTTTTATTTTGGTGTATGGATTTATCTGCAGGATACACGGTCCCATAAAAATAAAAATTGAATAAAAAAGAGTGCAACAGCTAATATGACGAAAGTAGAAAGTTAAATAATAAATTAACAATTACCATGCAAGGTAATTGGATGATGGACCCACAGGGGATAGATATATATATATATATATATATATTGTATTTTTATGTACCAATAAGAGACTAAGGATTAGATGAATACTTTCCTTGTTTTAGTGGATTTTCTTCTTGTATAATTTGCATTTTCTCCATCACTTACAAATTACTTGATGACTTGGTCAGAACTTAATTGGTAGAATCATATTATTATTAGTAATAATAAACATGAACATAATAATTAAAGTGTTGAACAACAAACATTCTGCCAATTCAAGATAATTGATCATTAAAAGAATATAAAAATAATTTGGGTAAAAATATATTTTATATTTATACAAAAAAATTTAGTTCATGACCTAAAATATATAATTTAAATTTCATAACTATATAATCATTATTAGCTAACACTGTACATATTGAAACTATGATTATGGACTTAATAAATTAATTGAAATTATCATCAGCTAAGAAGAAAATCCTCTTTCACAAGCCCTGCCAAAAAGTAATAGCTCACAAGAAGTACTTACTGGGTTTCAAATAAGAAAGCCCATGATTAGACTTTAGAAAGATGCCGAATACAATTAGTGAAATTGTGATTTTCCATTTGTCTAATGAGACCCATAGGCTCAGAATTAAATAACCTCAATCAATCATAACGTATAATTGATTATATACATATATATATATATCACGATCTTGATCTTTTACCTCAATAGGGAAGACAACCAAATTTGTCAATTTGGGGTTTGCTTATTCAACGAGTAGGTACCTAAAGCCCCACTTCTAAGGGTCAAAGCCTAATTATGCAGCATGGGAAAGAAAACATATATATATATATATATATATATATATATTATTATATTAGAGTATCTGAATACTTCAGATAAATAAAATTTCAAAAACAATTATTGCAAAGTAGCTGAGAATTATCCGACCTTATTCGTGATTGCATTCGAAGTGACTAATGAAGATCTATACAAATGCATATAATTATAGGCTACAATATCTATAATATTCTTCACCCTAACCCTAAGATGCTGAAGTTGAACAAGGAAACTAAGACGGTGAATTTTGTGAATAGCCTCGCAGACCATATTATTATTAATCACTATAATTAAGTATACTTTTTAAATTTTTTTTGGTCTCTTTATTGTTTGGAATAATGTTGTCATCTTAATTTGATTTATTCTAAATAAATTTTGCATGAGCTTTTTCTTAAAAAAAAAATTGTTAACAAATTTTTATTTATGTAAAATATAAATATGGGTTCGAAAGTAATACTAAGATAAAACATTATGTGAATATTAAATAAAAAATATAATTATTAAAAATAATTTGTGAGTTACAATTTAATATATTGTTTATGTTTAATTTACATATGTAACTCTACATGGTAGATATGTTTTTACCTACACAAAATTACGAAAAGAATAAAGTCCAATAAAATGCCTAACATTATTTATAAAAAGTAACCAAGCAACTTCTAAAACTCTTGTATTATTGGTAATAATCTTAAAAGACAAATGATTGATTAGTTTATTAATTTATCACATAAGTACAAATTTTTTCATTGATTTCATTATTGCATTTATATTAACTACTTGACATGCAAAAGTTAATCATAATTTTTGTAATTCCTGAACCTAGAATTTGGTCAAGAATTAATTTTAAAATTTAAAAAAATGTATAAAAATATAATTTTAAAATTAATAAATTTTTATTTAATATAAAATTATGAAAAAAAAT
>NW_019014690.1:1167598-1194913 GCF_000150535.2 Carica papaya | reverse complement strand
ATTTTTGGGGCTAGCAATATCATTTAGCTCTTTATTATGATAAAAAGGAAATTTTGATTTCTATATTCTGTGGGTATTTGCTACTAGCTGATATCCCACTTTAAGATAGATGAGTCATCTGCGAACATTCATTGGCACTAAGGAATTGCTAAGATGCATATGATGATAGAATCATAAGGGATTGTTATATTCTGTCAAATGGTAAACTGTTGTTTTCTATGAGACATTAGTTTGCGATTACTACAGAACTTTTTGAAAATGGTTTTGGAAGAATTGGTTTATACTGGTGGCTACTTTTAATTTCATAACTATAGGCTATGGTCACAGTTTATCCAAGTCATAGACAGAGATAGGAACAACGAGTGAAACAGATGAAAGTGAAATTTTGTAAGACTAAGTAATATTACTAAGGTATAAAGTTTCTGTTGTGGCTTTGGCCAGGTCTAGATGCCACTTGAATATTTTGTCATAGTTTTGATATCTAGAATCTCTTCTATGAATCATGTTGGCAAATTTTGTTCTCGAGTTTGTAACTTTATGTCTGTAATTTTCAGCTTTGGTGGATGCTCTTTCTGCAGTAGTTCTAGTTGTTCTATTTCTGCTGCAGAAATTTGGGACCTCTCGAGTGAGCTTTCTTTTTTCACCAATTATGGGTGCATGGACTCTGAGTACACCATTGGTAGCAATATATAGCATTATACATCATTACCCCACTATATTCAAGGCTCTATCTCCTCACTATATCATCCAATTTTTCTGGAGAAAAGGGAAGGAAGGCTGGTTGTTACTTGGTGGCACTGTCCTTTGTATAACAGGTAGAGCTTGTGCTTAAAAGTTTTTCGATGACTTGATTAGCTTTTCCTTGTTTTTTTAATATTATCTAAAAACCTTCTGCGAATGTATATATGCAAACTGCTTGCACTAGAATGAAGGATGAAAATTTGTAATTAAATTTTTTATTCGCTGGATTTTTATTCATGATATTTAATTTACAACAACTTAATATATATAAAAGAATATTAAAGAAAGTTTTATTAAGAAAGAAAATATAAATGAGTCCCATAAAAGAAAAAGAATTTCCAGTTATAGAACTCAACTATGATTATGCTTTACTGGGAGATTTCATTGAAGGTGCCAATCTGTATAGGAATCAAACTTCTACAAGAAGTCGGATTCCTGTACTCTCCCTTATGCTGGTTTGAAGATCTTGAGCAAACCAAGTTTGGAATTCAATTCTTTGAAAGTCTTCCTAGGTAATGTCTTGTAAAAATATCTGTGATTTAATCGCAAAATTAAATGTGCCACAAGGATGGTACTCCTAACTCTATCTTCTTTTTCACAAAGTGTTTATCAATCTCCATATACTTAGTTCAATCATGATAAATTGAGTTCTTTACTATACTTATTGTGGATTGATTGTCACTTTTATAGACTCTAAAGAAAGAATTCTTAATTCACTAAATACTTTTTATAGTCATATTCCTGCACAGATATCATGTGTTAAAGCTCTAAACTTATTTTTAGGCTAGTTTCAATATCCTTTGTAGCCATATTCCTTCACAAAAACCATATGCTAAAGTGCTAAATTCAGCTTCAGCATTACTCCTTGATACAACTGACTGCTTCTTGCTTATACAAGTAACTAGACTTCTTCAGACATGTATAATATTCAAAGGAAGATCTATTAGTTATAGAAGCAGCTTAGTTTATATCAGCATATATTTCAATTTATTAGATTATGTTTTTTTTTTTGAAATAGTTCTTGTCCAGCTGTCATTTTTAAATAATTGAATATTCAAAACATTGCGTCCTTAAGTTCTTTAGTGGGGTTATTCATATGACTTACCACACTGACAACAAAACTAATATCTAATTTGGTATCTGAGAGGTATATTAATATACCCACTAGATATTGCTATCTTTCTTTATCAACTGGAGCGTTGTCAATTTTTTATTTCTTGATTTAATATTGGGATCCATGGGTGTATCTGCAAGCTTGCATCCAAGCACTTCGATCTTTTTTAGAAGATTAAACACATATTTTTATTGAGAAATTGAGATTCTTTTCCTTGACCAAATAATTTCAATTCCCAATAAATATTTGAGATTTCTTAAGTCTTTAATATCAAATTGTTTAGTTAAGACTTTTTAGTTCGAGTAATTCTTCGATGTCATTCCTTTTGACTATTATATTATTTACATATATGATGAAGATTGCTTTTTTTTTTTAAAAGAATCATACTTGATAAATATAGTATGATTTGTTTGACATTGATTATAATCACCTTAGTGAATTTGTCGAATCATACTTTTGGAGATTATTTGAGTTCACAAAGGGACTTTTTGCGGATCTTTCTGGTAGTAACTTGATTTTCAAAAGCAGGTGGTATCTCCATATAGACTTATTCTCAAGTTCTCCATCAAGAAAAATATTTTTTATATTTAATTAGAATAGTGGCCAGTCCAGATTGGTAGTTAGAGACATTAGTATCCGAATTGTATTAAACTTTGCTACTGTTGCAAGTATTTCTTGATAATTGGTTCCGTAAGTTTGAGTAAAGTTTTTGGCTACTAATTGAGCTTTGCATCTATCGATACCACTATTAGCATTATGCTTGATTGTGACACCCATTTACAGTCAACTGGGTGTCTCCCAAGTGGTACTTCTTCTTTCTAAGTTCTATTCTTTTCTAAGGCTTGAATTTCCTCCTTGATTGTAGTTTTCTATTCGGGTATTCATAGTGCTTTATGTATCGTCCTTGATATCTATATTTTATTAACATTACTAACAAATATCTAACGAGTTGATGACAGACTTCTGCATGAAACAAAATTGTGAATTAGATGATCAATTCATTCTCTTTTTTGTTTTCTTAGAACAATAGGTCTATCATCGTACAAATTATCAAAGGAGAGATCTGAATTTAGGTTACTTAAGGTATTTAATGATGCTGGATTTGGATCTGGATTGGATTCATGACTATGATAAGATGGTTATGGCTCTTTCTCTTATTGGTTCTTGTTCCTTTTGGTGTAAACCGAACTTTAACTTTTCTAGTATGGTGAGTAGGTTCAGGTCCCAGTGTCACATCTCGATCTATGTGTTCTGGAAATTGAATAAGTTTAATTGGAAGAGGATGAAGATATTTAGTGGTAAAGTCCCAAAATTGGAATTCTTGTGTATTTTCTCCCCCTAAATACCAATTTTGTAGTATGCTTGGTTTTCGCGAAAGATAACATCCTTGAAGTTAAATAGAATTTTTAGATGACTAGTGAATAACGCTTATATTTTTTTTGCTTTGATGAATACCCAACAAAGATTCATTTTATTGATTTGATATCTAGTTTGCTTCTGAATGGTTGTGTATGTAAAAAAAAGTTTAACAACTAAAAACTTTGATTGGTAGGGTAGACAGAAGTTGAGTGGAAGGAAAATATTGGAGTATAACTTGGTAGGATTTGAAACTCAAGGACTCGGGAAGATAGTCTATTGATAAGGTAAGTTGTAGTTAGGACATGTTTTTCCTAGAAAAATTTTGGAACTTCAGTTGTGAACATGAGGGACGGGGCAACTTTCAAAAGATGTCTATTCTTCTTTTTGGTAACTCCATTTTGATGAGGGGTATCAACATATGAACTTTGATGAACAATCCCCTCTTTTGCAAGATATATATCCATTTCATTTTCTGAATATTCTTTTGCATTGTTTTTAAAACTTGTACTTTTGTCTGGAATTATGTTTAGACCAAATTGTTGAATTTTCTGAATGTATGACCAACTTTTGACTTTTCTTTCACGAGGAACAATCATGTAATTCTTGTACGATAATTTACAAAGGATAGAAAACATCTAGTATTAGTAATATTGTTGATTTTAGAGGGTCTTTGCATCATTATGTACTATAGCAAACAATTTAGAGATTTTGTGGAGTAACATGAGACATATAGAACGAATATATTTTCAAAATTGACGTACTTCACAATTAAAAGTTTTTCGGATTTTTATTTTTGAATAAGAAGGAAATAATTTTTAAATGTATATAAAATTTGGATGTCTTAATCGATAATAATATAACATAATTGTTTTAAGATTATCTAAGTTGAACTGCCTTGAGACTCCACACATATTGTATTATGAGATTGTTTTATGAAAGATGCATTATCTTTGAGAAAAAAGAGCCTTGAGTACATTTTAGCATTGACAATTTTCGTTATAAATTTAAGAAAAATGTAGCTATACAATTATGATCTTGGGTAAGTTTTCATACTAATAACAAGCTGCAATCCTAATTAGGTACATGAAGCACTCCCTTTAAGGTTAACTTATTTGAGATGAGAATATCACCTATCTTGACCATTTTTAAGTAAGATCGATTTGATATTTTTATGATGAGATTCTCATTACATGGATTATATTCTTATAATAATGTTTTATTTCCCATAAAATGATTTGATGCCCCCGAGTCATTGATTGAAGTATTTTAACTTCTTGGAATAACATTAAGAACATTAAAGTAATTACCTTTTCGGGCTGTTATTCCAAATTTTATATTATTATTGATAGAATTATGATTAGGAACTTTTTTGGATAACTTCTATATGCTTTTTACTGAATGGTATGATTGTTTAGTAGAAACAACTTCATCAATAGAGACATGATGTTCCTTACTTTTTTCATCTGAAACTGATTTTGTGGTCTTCAAATAAGTGGGTTTTCAATGAATTTTCCAACAATTGTTTTGAGTATGACCTAATTTTCTGCAACAATCATACCAAGAACTTCTGTTTCTTTGTCGGTTGTGTAAGTTGGGGTGAGGATTCTCAATAGTCAAGATAGAGTTTTGCTCAATTGTAGGGCTTGAGATCCATTTCCCAACATTTTTTTTTTTTTTTACTTTTTCTCTCCTTCAGAAATCTCAATAATACTAGGTCATCGTTTCATCTTGAGTATTCTTTCCTAGACTTCATTTAGACTTTATTCAATCCCATAATAAATTTAAAAATTATTTTTCTTTAAAAAATTTCTCTATACTATTTTGCATAATCTGAACAGCTCCACTCAAGTTTCTCAAACATATCGAGCTGTTGCCAATGATGGGTAACCATGCTGTAGTATTGGATTATGAATAGATCTCCTTGTCGTAGGTCATGGAGGCTAGTTCAAAAGCAAAAATTTTTGATATGTTTTATTTGGTTGAGTAAAACTCTTTGGTTACTTCCCAAATTTTTTGTGCCTTTCCATACAACAAAAAATTCTCATTGTCATGGAGTTAATCAATCACGACATGACTAGATTATTCTTGACCTTTCAAGTTTGGCATTCCACGACATGACCAGAACAAATAATCGGCACCCGTTTGAGTGACTTCTCCTGGGATGTACTCTTCTCTCCCTCATCCACAAATAATCATCTTGATCGATTGAGACCATTGAATGTGGTTGTTTTTGTTTAGCTTTTGGTTGGTGATATGAATTTGAGGGATTTTCGATTTGGGTGTTCTGATGGAAATATTTTCATCAGATTGAGATGTGACTTCAGAGAGGTAATTGGTTCTTGTGATGGCCATTATGTATTTGGTTATCCACAAGAGAGAAAAAAAAAGATTTTTCAGGGTCAAGAAATCTTGCTCCGGTACCATGAAAATTTATAACTAAATTTTGTATTTATTGAATTTTTATTCATGATATGTAATTTACAACAACTGAATAGATATAGGAGAATATTAGAGAGAGTTTTAGTAGCAAATTAAATATAAGTCAGTTTTATAAAAAGAAAAGAATTTTTAGTTATGAAAGTCGACTATGATTCTGTTTTACGGGGAAATTCTTTGAAGATACCAATTTGTATAGGAATTGGATTTTTACAATTAGTAGGGTTCCTGGAAAGGGTTTCATGGCATGCTGACTCTTGCTTTATATAAAGCTAAAAGGAAGGGGAATCCCAGCAAATCAGAATGAAAGGGTTTTAGAGAAAAAAGTATCATTCAGCAAGACACACTATAAATGGTTGCTAGTATATTTAAAATGCAACCAGTTGTGTTTGTATCTTCCTATGTGCTTCTTGTATGAAGAGGTCTAGAGAAAGTTTCCAGGTATTTGGAAGGTGTGAATCTAGGTTATCATCACAATTCTAAAGCGTTGACATGTTTATGCTGATTATTTGAGTAGCATATATCAAACAGAAATCTGAAAGTCCTGAAACAAATTTGTTAACTCTACTGTGAGGATCATTATTTAGTTTATCAAAGGAATTAGTGGTTAGATACTTAGATTTTGTTTAGATCTGCTTGAATCTCTCGCTTGTATAGAACTTGGTGGATGTGCAAAGAAGCACAGATATCTGGTTGCATTCTGGTTCATTTTTTTTCTCTTCCCTCATTGTTGATGCATGCACCCATGTATATATATTTGGTGATTATTTCTTGCCTGTAGGTTCTGAAGCATTGTTCGCAGATCTCGGTCATTTTAATAGGAGTTCCATTCAGGTAACGATAAGTCCACCTTATAACCTAGGTGCTTGTGTACGATTCTAACGGCTTCTCCATGCATTCTTTGCCAACAGATAGCTTTCTTGTTTACAATATATCCATCACTTGTTCTCACATACGCGGGACAAACAGCATACTTAATCAGGAACCCCAATGATCACGAAGATGGATTCTACAAGTTCATACCAGGAAAAATTTACTGGCCTATCTTTGTTATTGCAACGTTAGCTGCAATTGTTGCAAGCCAATCTCTGATCTCGGCTACCTTTTCTGTTATTAAGCAATCTGTTGTTTTGGACTATTTCCCTCGAGTCAAAGTGGTGCACACATCACGTAACAAAGAAGGCGAGGTCTAATCCCCAGAAATCAACTATATCCTTATGCTCCTATGTGTTGCTGTCATTCTTATTTTTGGTGATGGGAAAGACATTGGAAATGCTTTTGGTATGTTTAACTGGTGTTTAACAGCATTCTGGGTTGATTACTATTCAGATAGAGCTGATAATTATCTGAACATGGTCCTGAAGTAGCTATTGTTGCCCTGCTTTGAATTTGCAAAACCAGTGAATCACTCGATAGAATTTGTCACAGTGCATATTTCACAATGATAGTATAATGAACATCTTGGTATTTATTTGCATCCCAGTTACTTGATTAATACTGTAATAACACGTTTTCATAATTCAATACTTGGTGAGCAGTGGGTCCTTGTTGTTACATAACCTTTCATATCTTTTTATTCCTTTATAAGAATAACGTTCATGTCTTGCCAGTTCATCGTTAGATTTACTGTTAATGCTGTTACACTTGCATATCATTTTGGATCAAGATACGATTCTTTTTCATGCTGATTTGATTACATTACAAATTATATACTATCCTAGTGTTACATAAGCAGTCATTTCTTTTGCCCTTTCCATTTCCTCATCAGTTATTTCTTTATTTGCAATCAACTAATAAAAAGTTTTGATTACAGGGGTTGTTGTTAGTTTAGTGATGCTTATCACTACTCTGTTATTGACTTTAGTCATGATCATGATATGGAGAGCTCCTTTTGTGCTGGTCACCCTTTACTTCATTGTATTTTTTACAATGGAAGGCATTTACGTAAGTGCTGTTTTCACCAAAATTCCTGAGGGCGGATGGATTCCTTTTGCCATATCCTTTATCCTTGCCTTCATTATGTTTGGCTGGTTCTATGGAAGGCAGAGAAAGATGGAATATGATTTGACTCACAGAATAGATTTGCAGAGACTTGAAATGCTATTAGCCAATCCGAGTATCCAAAGGGTACCTGGATTGTGCTTCTTTTACACCAATATCCAAGATGGACTCTCTCCTATTCTTGGACATTATATTAGAAGTATGAAGTCTCTACACAATGTCACTATTTTTATTACACTGCGGTATTTGCTGGTTCCGAAGGTTGCACCACATGAAAAGGTTGTCATAAAAAAATTGGGCCTCCAAGGAATTTATGGGTGTATAATTCAGTATGGTTACGCAGATTCCTTGAATCTCGAAGGAGAAGAGTTTGTAAATCAAGTAACTGAGAGCTTGTGGATGCATATACATAATAGCTCATGCTGTCTGCCATCTGATCCTGTGATGATCCAAAATGAAATTTCTGACTTGGAGACAGCCAGGGCGGCTGGTGTTATCCACGTTCGAGGAAAGACAAGGTTTCATGTAGGCAAGAACTGCAGCCGGTTTGATCGAGCCATGCTTGCCTTTTATGAAGTTATGCACAGTAACTGTAGGTCTGCCCTCCCTGCTCTTGGGGTTCTGCCATCGCATCGAATTGAGGTTGGAATGCTTTACGAGGTCTGAATGGTGATATCGTTAGAAGCTTATCCAGGGTGTGGGACTTGTATACATACAAAGAATAGAATCAAAATCAGGATTTTGTTCACATGCTAGGAACTAAAATCAGCTTTAGAATCACATAAATTATGATGTATTGTAAAGTTTTACTCATTACATGAAATAGATAATGATTAAACCAAGAATTAATAAGTTTTCTGAAATAATGAAAGAGTTCTGGTTGGCTACTTTGTTTGGCTGTCTTACTTCAAGTTAAGCAATGAAATTTGAACTTGTGTGAGATAAAATTCTGGGATCCATTTGCATGTTTTCAAAGTTATTGCTGGAAAATTGTGTTTTACTATTATTTTCCAAACTGATAAACAAAAATATGGGTTCAATCTTCTTTTGAAGGAATCATGTGGAATTCAAATGTCGAATATCTATTGCTCTTAGTAGTATTTTTCAAGTTTTGTGATGTGAAGAGAAAAGTTTACTGACTCAACATTTGTTTCCTTTTGTAATCTAAAGGGAGCAGAAAGATCACTACAAGGTTACTTTTTTAGCACAATGAACAAGTTGCGTCTTAAAATGTTCCTCTACTCTCGGCCACATAAAGACACATTTTCTTTCTTTTAATTTTTTTTAGAACATTCAACACATCGTGAATCATTAATTTTTAAGGAGATTAATTTCTAAATAGTGAATACCTTCATTTTACTATCTTCATTATTGTTAATAATTTAATAAAAATTATCGTAAACAAATATTATTAATTAATTTAAAACTTATCAATATAATAGCACATCAATGATTATTTCGTAGAATTTTTATGGCCCGACCATTTGTAAATATATTATATTAACTCAATTACAATTATGACGTAAGTTACTATGCTATTTTAGTGTAAAAATACATCTTTCAGTTAATAATTTCTTAAATAACCATTAAAAGAATAATTTCATAATTGTATTTTTGTTAAATTTTCACAATAATATTATTGTTAAATGTTTTGGCGTGAAGTTAACAGAATGATAATATAAAAAGTATTTTATAATATAATAAAGATTAATACATCCTCGTAATTGTGTTTAAACTAAGAGGGTAATTTTGTAAATTAATCTTCTTATCTTCTCTCGTTCTACATGGCTTTGATTTGCACTTTCCTGCTATTTTTCGCTTCCGCTTTTACAATAAATATTTTAATCTAAAACACACTGACACACAAACTTGGTTCTATTTGGTCTCCCAAGCTTCAAAATGCACCTTTTAATTATAATTTGCAGGACTAAAATGGTCTCCAGAGCGCCATTTACATTAGAAGCTTACAGTCAGAATTTCTTCTTCTCGTCCATGCATTATTACTTTGTACAAACACACAACCATATAACATAGAAGAACAATTTTAACCAAAAATTCAAACAGAAGAAACTAAAAACTAATAAGCCACAATTCTGATTCATATTAATCCATTGTCCTTGCATTGTCGAGGGAAGTGTCTTCTCAAATTCTGTGGCTACACACAACGCAGGCTATGTTCTGACCTGTTTACAGTGGAAACCAGATGGTTGGAGACAATCCGATAAATCTGTCCTGCCACATTATTTCCATTACTAGAAACAAACACTTAAGAAGCCTGGCGAAAAGAAAGTCTACTTGGTGAATCAATTCTCACAATCAGATCATCCTCAGGAGCTGATTCATCACTGGAATCATCAATTATGTGAGTCTGTGGTCTGTCTGAACTTTGCTGTGGGCCTGCAGGGATTTTTCTCACCAACTTTCTCACTTCCAGGTTCTTCCTCACAGTAGCAGCACCTTCTGATTTGATGGAAACAAGACGGTGGCCATTGTTTGAAGGAACCCTTGGATAAGATAAACTATGTGATGGCTTGCTTCGAGTCCCTGAAAAACTTTTGTTTCTCCATGGCATGTCAACCTAGTGAATGAAATAATTAAATCAGTTTTAAGTCAAAGACAACTATTATGATCCACAATTTCAAGGCTGCACCCTTCAATAGACTTTATGAGGACTTTGGGTTATGCATCTATTCCAAGAAACCCAAAAGGAGAAAGGAGAATACTTTAGTTAATTAACTAAAAAAGAATTAGTTTACTTTAATAAAAAACTAAAGCAAATGACTAGAAATTGTGAAGTAACCTCCAAAAATATTTTCTTGGTTAATACTTGATACATTCAAAAGTCAAAATTTAGTTCCACTATACAAGTTATGAAAAAGAAATTTTAAACAAAAGAGGTTGATCATACCATGCTGCCAAAAATGCTTAGTTGCATTGCTCTTGCAGATAAACTATTTGCATGCGTATCTGTCCTCCCGCCTTTTTGCTTATGCTGCCCTGTCTTGTAGAAATGTTCTGGCCAACTCATAAGACCACCATGTTCTCTACTTAGGGTTGTATATGGGTGATCAACAGCATGTGGTAGTAAAGATGACGACCTTAAAATAGCATTTTCAGCTCCAAATGCAGCAATATCAAAAATGATGACTCTTGCTCTTGTCTCAGCTTGATACCAGGATGCTTGGTGCAAGAAACTTGCTGATTTGGCACCTGTTATATAATCAGTACATTGTTCCAATTTGGATAATTTTTGTGAAGAATTTGTATCCAGTTAGACCCTATAGCATAAAAAGATGAGTATCTATTCATAGTTTGATTGTTGAAGTGTTGGTAAGAGAAGAATATCAATATTCAGGGAGTTTTGGGCAGCAGCAATAAAGAAACACGTCAATTTGGTTTCTGTTGCTTGGGAACTAGCTAGCTATTCAGGTATAAAAATAAGAAAATAATTGACACTGGAATAGTGTTATGGATAATCACTAGAGAATAGCAAGAGAAAAAGACATAACAAGAGAGAGAAGAGAGAAGAGAGAAGAGAGAAGAGAGAAGAAATGAAGTTTGGCTAAAGAAGCAAACATTGACTTACCAGGCGTCTGCCGGAATTAACCAAAAACCATATTGATCAGAGTCTAAGAAGCAAGATAAAAGAACATGGTATATTTTGAAAGACTCTAGCACCAACAGTTTGTTTGTATTGCTGGCTACCTGAAGAATTCAATGATACTGGATCTGGATTCGGATTGGATTCATGACTTTGATCAGGTGGTTGTGATCCTTTTTCTTATTGGTTCTTATTCCTTCTAGTGTAGACCCAAAGTTCAGGTTTTTCAGTGTAATGAGTAGGTCTAGGTATATCATGTCAATCTATGTGTTCTAAATATTGAATAGTTTCAGTTGAAGGAGGATGAATATATTCAATTGTACAGTCCCAAAATTGGAATTTTTTTGTGTATTCTTCTCCTTAAATACCAATTTTTTAGTATAATTAGTTTTAATAGAATATGACATTCATGGGGTTATAGAACTTCTAGGTGACTGGTGAATAACACGTGTCTCTTTTGGTTTAACAAATATCCAAAAAAAGAATTTTCTTGATTTGCAATCTAGTTTGCTTATATAATAGTTGTGTATGTGAATAAAGACTGAATAATCAGACTTTGATAGGTCAGGTAAATAGAGGTCGAGTGGTAGAAGAGTGTTGAAGTATAATTTGGTAGGATGTTTAAAATTCAAGGACTTGGAAAGACATTCCAATGATAAGATAAGTTTCAGTTGGAACAGTTTTTCCCTAAAAAATTTTGAAACTTGAGTAGTGAACATGAAAGACCAGACAACTTATAAGAAATGTCTATTTTTCCTTTTGGCTATCCTATTTTGTTGAGAGGTATTAACACATGAACTTTGATGAGAATCCATTCTTTTTTAAAATGCATAACCAACTTTTTTCAAAATATTTTTTTTTACATTGTCTATTTTCAACACTTGTATTTTTATCTGAATTTGAGTTTGGACCATGTTGTTGAATTTTCTGAATATATGGTCAACTTTTGATTTTTCTTTCATGAGAAATAAAAATGTAATGCTTGTATGATTATCTATAAAAAATATAAACCATGTATTACCAATAATATTATTGATTATAGATGGTACCATACATTACTATGTACCGTAAACGGTTTAAAAGCTTTGTATGACAGCATGAGATATGTAAAATGAATATGTTTTGACAATTAACATATTTTAAAATAAAGTTTTTTGGATTTTTATTTGTAAATAAAGAATGAAATAATTTTTAAAGGTATATAAAGTTCAGGTGTCTTAATCGATAATGCTATAACATAATTGTACTAACGTTGTGTAAATAAGTTAGTCTGACTTGAAACTCAACAGATATTCATTATGAGATTATCTCTTGAAAGATTCATTATTTTTGAAGAAAAAGAGTCCAGAGTACACCTTAGTATTGCCACTCGTCCTCTTCATATCCAAATCCTAAAATTCATATAAATTTAAGGAAAATTTAGCAATACACTTATGAACTTGGGTAAGTTTGCTTACCAAGAGTAAATTACAATCCCAAATTTAGGTACTTGAAGAACTCTTTTTAAAGCTAACTCCTTTCGAGATGGAGATATCACCTATCGCAGGCACTCTTGAGTGATATTTATCCACTATTTTTATGGTGACATTCTCATTATATAGATTATAGTTTTTGAAAAAATATTTTATTTACTGTTGTAAAATAACAAAAAAAAGGATAAGATATTTCTTATCTTTTATTCCAATAGATTAGGGCTATACACAAGAGGTATATATATATGCTGACAACATAAATCATCTTACTAATTTGTTGCTTATAATTATTCTAATATATATGGGAAATCAACTTAATATATATAGAAATATTCTGTAATATATTTTGTAATCTTGTAATACTCGCCCTCAAGCTAAAATATAAATATTAACCATGTTCAGTTTGTTACGAAGATATTCAGCTTGAGTTCCATTTAGGGCCTTTATGAATATATCATCTACTTGTTTCATTGTCTTCACATAATCAGTAGAGATCAAGTTTTCCTAAATTTTCTCAGAAATAAATTAACAATCAATCTCGATATGTTTGATTCTTTCATGGTACATTGAATAGAGGTAAGATGAAGTGCTTGATTATCACACCAGAATTTTGCAGGTGATACGGATTTTAAACCCACTTCAGCTAAGAGGTGTATCCATACTACTTCACATGTGGATTGGACCATAACTTTGTATTCGATCTTTGTACTGGATCGGGACACAATGGCCTGCTTCTTATTTCTCCACGATACTAGTTTCCCACCAACAAAAACATAATAGTTTTAGATGCAGTCTAATCAGCATCTGTAAAACATTCAATATGAATGTACCATTGATTGTTAAATAATATGTCAAGTGCTGGAGTACATTTTAAGTAGTACAAAATATCTTTTAAAGTTTCTCAATGTTTGACTGTAGGTGCAGACATAAACTGCCTACTAATACTGACATGATATACAGTATCTACATGAGTCACTGTGAGGTAATTTAGTTTCTCAATTAATCGTTTATACCTTTCTAGATCATCAAGGGGGTCACCATTATCTTTTGTAAGATGTATATTCGGTACCATTGGCGTATTACATGCTTTAACTCCTAACTTTTCGGTTTTTACAAGTAGATAAAGTACATATTTCATTTGAGATAAGAAAATTCTTTTCTTGTTTTTTGTCACTTCTACTTCCAAGAAGTATTTTGACTGACTAAAGTTTTTGGTGTGAAACTAGTTTGTAAGAATAACTTGAGAGAGCATATTCTTACAATATTATTAACATAGATAACAAGAAATATAAGATCGACTACTGATTGTTTATAAAAGATCGTGTGATCACATTTACCGACTACTGATTGTTTATAAAAGATCGTGTGATCACATTTACTCTTCTCCAACCCAAATTCCAAAACTACTTCACTAAATTTGTCAAACTAGGCACGGGGACTCTGCTTAAAAGCATATAAAAATTTCTTCAAATGATATATCTTCCTGTACTCTCTTTGAGCAACAAATCTAGATGGTTGCTTCATATACACTTCTTTTAAGAGATCATCCTAGAGGAATGCATTTTTGATATCCAATTGGTGTCAGCGTCGATTTTGAGATGCCGTAATAGAGATGAATAAACTGATATATGTAAGTTTGGCCACTGGAGAGAAGGTATCAGAATAATCCACCCCATACGTCTGAGTATAGCCTTTTACTACAAGTCTGGGTTTAAATCTTGCCATAGGGTCATCTGCATTCACTTTGACTGAAAATACCTATCTGTACCCCACAACCTTTTTGTATTCGAATAAATCTACCAAATCTCAAATATGATTTTTATTGAGAGCATTATCTTCTCAAGTATTGCATTATACCAATCAGAGTGATTCAAAGTCTCCTTAACTATCTTAAGTATGAAAATTGAGTGTATAAAAGCAATTAAAGAGATAAACGAATGAAACAAATTGTTATATGAAATAAAATTAACAATGGGATAAGTAGATTTAGCGATGGTGCACTGATGTTTACCTTTGCGAAGACAATGAGAAGATCAAGATTATGTGGGGTAGGATTAGATGACAAGAGAGTCAGTGCACGCCATGTATCATTAGTCTGTTGCCTTCTGAAATAAATACGAACAATTAGCGATGATACTTGAATTGGAGGTACACCAACGCCATTATCAGCTTGCTCAACTAGAGGTAGAGGTACATTATTCAAAAAAACACTATTATCTATTTGCTCAATAGAGACACTTAGTGTAAACCTATAGATGAACCACTCATTGTCCTCTTCTTAACTGATAGAATTAGACAATTTATTGAGATATGGAAAGTAACACCAATATCTTTTTTGAATGCGAGAATATCTCAAAAAGATACACTTTAAGGTCTTTAGGTCCAACTTGTAACATTAGATCATATATCTCGAACATAGAAGGTGCTATCAAATACCCTATATTACACTAGAAACAAAAGCTTGTTTGGAAAAAGAACATTGTAAAGAGCATCTCCATTGAGTACTGTAGATGGTAAGCGATTAAAGACAAGCTGGATAAACAACATTGGTCCAAAATTGCTTGGGAACCTGCATTTGAAACAAAAGGTCTCGAGCCGTCTCAAGTAGATGCTTAGTCTTCCTCTATGCGACTCTATTTTGAGAGGGTGTATTAATACAGGATGATTGGTGAGATTCTACATTGAGTCATATAGTTCTGAAATGAGTTTGATATATATTTTTTGACATTATCATTTCTTAATACATGTACAAAAACATTAAATTGAGTTTTGAATTCAGTACAAAAGACACAAAGTGAAAAAATACTTTAAAACGATTTTTTATAAAATATCTTCAAGTCATTCTAAAAAAAATCATCCACAAAATGACAAAATATTTAAACTTCATATTAAATGGAGCAAGACAGAGGCCCAAATATCAGAATGAACTAACTCAAAAGCAAACTTACCTCGTTTATTAACTTTTGGATTTGACGAACTACAATGATGTTTCGTAAACTAACATAATTTATAATTTAATGAAGGTACATCATGAAACTGAGAACATAGTTTCTTCAACACAAGAAGAGAATTATATCCTAATTGACAATGTGTTTCAAATGGAGAAACGACGCTAGAATAGACAACTGACCAAGACACCTAAGTATAAAAAATGTAAAAATCATCTGATACATATCTCTCACTAATAATTTGTTTTGTGATAAGATTTTGAAGAAGACAATTGATCAGGAAAGAATGTAATACAACAATTAAAATGTTTAATAAGCCTAATAACAGAAATTAGATTGAAAACAAGTTTAGGTAAACTAATATAGATAACAAGTTAATAGATGAAGTTGGCTTGTGGTCCTAGAACCCATAATGTTATAGGTTGACCCACTAGCAATGATTACAGAAAAAAGTGCTTTGTGTGGTTAAAAACTTGAAAAAATATTAAAATTAACTATTACATGATCTGTACCATCAGAATCAATAACCAATATATTTAAAAAGGAGATAAAATATTTTTCCTTTGATTCGCCAAGAATAGAGAATTTTTTCAAAAAATTTTGATATTGAGAGAATTCAGCATACTCGTCAGCTAAAATCATAACAATTTTTTAAGAAGATGGGTTAACAGTAGTAGCAATAAGATTAGCGGTCTGTATTCTCTGATTGTAATTCTACAATTTTTTATACTACCGCTTTATATGCTCTCATTCACGACAATAATAGCAAATAATATCACCATCCATTTTAATTCAAGAACTAAACTATCTGATGAAAAATCACCCGAAACAACCAGAAACCCAGCACTAGAAACACCATTGTGCAAAACCATCGTGCTCAACTACTAGCGCATCCCATGCACTCACACACACTGATAGACGCGCTGTTGTTGGAGCTTCACCTACTGCCGCCAGAAATCATCGAAAGAAGCGCCTGAACTCGGTGGAATGGACAGAAAATGCCGGAGATCTGGTCGAAGTCACATTGTGCGCAGATATGGAAAACTGCAGCACAATTCGACTTCTTCGGTTGGGAGCACCACTACCGCACAGATCTAGCCATCATGTGCCAAGCCACACGTACAAAGCTCTCTAGCCGCGGTGGCACAAATCCAGCCTTCTGTCGCGCCCTGCATCGTCTGCACAACTTCCTTCCCCGGGTGGAGCTGCGAACTGTTTTGTCAGATCAGGGCTGCTGCGCTAATCATTTCACCGAGAACAGTTCTTCTGGTATCGTGTCGGATCTGGTTGCTACTCTTAGATTTGGCTGTCATCGGTAAAGCCGCCGCACCGCCGTCTCTGGTTTCTCCTTTAGGTGGCGGTCAAGAGTGAAAGAATTGATCACAGATCTGTTTCTTTCTGCGATTCTCTCTCTAACCCATGACTTTGATACCACATAAAATAACAGAAAAAAATAGGTAAAATATCTTATTTTTTGTTCCAACAAGTTAGGGATATATATACACAACAGAGAGATCTATATATGGTAACATAAATCACCCTATTAATTTGTCGCTTATAATTATGCTAATATATATGAGAAATCAACTTAATATATATAAGAATATTACCTGTTATATGGTCAGATGCCTCTGAGTCAATTATTCAAGTATCTTGGCTTCCTGAATAGTATTAAGAGCACTAACAGAATTACTTTTTTGGGTTATTGTCCCAAATCCTATATTGTTACTGATAGAATTTTAATGTAGGAATATTTTATGAAAAGTTTCTATATGTTCTTTGTTAAATGGGCATGATTTCTTAGTGGAGACAGTTTCATTAATGAAGACATGATTTCCCCTATTTTCTTTGTCTTTATCTGATTTTGTGATCTTTAAATCAGCTATTCTTTTTATGAATTTTTCAGCAATCGTCTCGAAACGATATGATTTCTATATGATCACACTAATGTTTTCCCTTTCTTTGCAATGTGCTGAGTTGGCATGAGGGCCCAAACAATCAAGGCAGTGTTTTGTTTAATAATAATGCTTGTCATTCCAGCTCCCAACATTACATTTTTTCTGTTTTCTTCTCTCCTTACTTGAGAAAATGTCTTACGGGTGCTAGGTAATGTTTTCATTCCAAGTATTCTTCCTCGGATTTCATCTACATTTTTGTCAAACCCCATGAGATATTTAAAAATTCTTTTCTTTTCCAAAATTTCTCTATACCACTTTTTATTATTTGGGCAATTCCATGTAAATTTCTCGAACACATCGAACCATTGTGAATGATGGATGAGAATACTATAGTATTAAGATATGGATAGATCTCCTTATTGCAAGTTACGGAGGCTAGATTTAACAGTAAAAATTTCTGATGTGTTTTCTTTACTCGAATAGATTAAGAAGAATTTTAACAGGAAGCTAAATACAAATAACTCCCATAAAAGGAAAAGAACTTCCAAGTATGAAAGTCGACTATGATTCTACTTTATTGGGAAATTTCTTTGAAAATATTAATTTGTATAGGAATTGGAGTTCTATAAGAATTTGTATTCCTGCACAAGGATATGGTCTAATAACCAAAAACATTATGTTATGGAAATTTGCAATTCCCAATCTTCTGCTAATTACAAAAGTACTCATAAGGCAAGTTCTTAGATGTTATATTAGCTCCATACTCTAGAACTAATGTAATTTGGGATCACCTAAACTGGATTAAAGACATTTGAAAGGATAATCACTTAATTTAGACAAATTCTAGCATGCTTAAGGCAATACCTATTGCGTGAAGATATCAAATTACAACTAAGAGGAGGAACTTAAACAGATATGGCTATCAGTTTGGTTGTCCCCAGTAATCTCTAAGTTGTGGCACATAAAAAGTTTCCATGCATTTCTAAGATTCCATGTATGCAGGTTTTTATGTGTCACAATTATTATATATGGAGAATGCTTAATTGTCTGAAGGAATTTTCTTTTCAGAAAGATGAAAGGAAGCTTCTGGAGGACATATCACCACATTAATATTAATTACCAGATATTTCAGCACTTTGGAAGCTTTGATTAAGATTTGAATTCAATAAAGCTGCTGGAGATGTGATCAGCTCTTCATGGAGGCTGTGAGTTCTTATGAATCCTTCCAGTAGAAAGCCAATGGAATGGTAGGGTATTTCAATAGTTTCTCCGCTTACATATGTGGTCATTGTTGACCTTTCTGCAACAAGAGCTCTCAATTCTTGCATTTGCACTTTCTCAAATATTTGAGGAAGCAAGAGCTTGGCAAGAGCAATGGCGCTTTCCTACAGAAAAAAAAGGACAACTGATTGCATTCATAATGGATCAGAATCCTACAAAGTCAGGACACAACAAATTTTAGACAGAAGAGAGATCATTCACATAAAAAGGAGATCATCTAGTCTTGTTGAACTTGAAGTCATTTATAAACCAAAACTTATTCAGAGAATAATGGAAGGTTAAAGAACATCATTTATGCTAACCTCTCTTTATCTTTACACTTCTCTTCACCTCATGTGTCATAAAGATCAATTACCTAAGAGATCATATAATAATACCTGCCACAGGAAATCTTCTACTGCAGGATCTGACTGCAATACTGAAAGTACTTTTTCACTTTCAATGAAGAAACAGAGTACCACGGAATCTGTAACGATGTCACAAAGGTAAGGCTTTCCAATTAGCACTTCATAGAGGCCCAATGTAATCCCATGTGTAAATGTTGGATGTAACATGTGCTTGCTCCTTATAGTTTTGCTTGTCCACTGCCAAGCAATAAATGCCCATTTTAATAATCTGAGACCAAGGCAAAATAACCTCACCAGATCAACTTGAAAGTACAAATTTTAAAACTCCAACTTTACCCACTAAAACTTAAGTACCTTAACAACACCGTTAGAAATAAGCCAGATA
This sequence comes from Carica papaya, assembly GCF_000150535.2. The sequence continues at coordinate 1,175,330 of NW_019014690.1, read as the reverse complement.
CCATTTGGCTTGCAGCCCTCCCTGTAAAGTGTAACACCGCATGATTTCATCATTTCTTTAGTAGAGCCTTCAAGCGGCCCAGAAACACTAGGAGGAAGAGCCCCCATTAGAGGATGGAGTCTAATCATATCAGTTATTCTTGGAATTTTCACCAAAGGAGGATTCCTCAAAAGTTTCTTCAAGTCAGTCTACAGCAAAAGATAAATAACCCATTTTAGTAAAAATGACAAATGAATAGAACTCAGACAGAAGACTGTGCAAAGCCTAATTATTGAAGTGGAACCTGGACAGCATCTTGAAGGTGAAGCATCTCTTTTTCCTCTAACAGCCCAACTCTTTCAAGATTTTGGACATAATCAATCAAGTGATTCAGCACCGAATATGTTACTTGTCTAGTTTTTACAACACGCAAAACCTGAAGGATTGCAACATAAATGAGCCTTTCTGGGACTAGGAAATTTATCAGCAATGTACTATTAATTCCATAATGTACCTTAACAACCAGAGAAATTTGAACTTAATCAGGCATAACTAGTCATCACCAACAACTAACAGCATATTTACTCACAAACCTGAGGAAATGTCAGCCGGACATCTTCCAAGAACTTTCTTGCCTCTTCTCCTTCTGCCTTGCTTTCATTAATTACTATTGAAGCAACATTACTGTCACCTAAACAGTGAAATGGATTAAGACACATTGTGAAGTGCTGGGCTTCTCAAAATAATGAACATTGGAAGAGAAAACAGCTCCATGGATTTCTCTCTTTTTTCATACTTCTTTCTACTTTGTAAGGTAGCAATTTGCAAATTTCACTCGAGATACGAAGGGATAGCAGAACAGGATTCTTCTCCCTAGTTTCCTCTCTGAGTAAGCCAACTATTTAACTTTGAGTTTTAGCAAATGATGATTTCAATTTCTGTACCTACACTATTTTCATATGAGATTTTGATTTCCAACAGCATTTAGTACACACTGTTGGTGCTCTAAGAAATTGAGATTTCACTTTATTAGTTTGAACTGATGCAAAGGAAGAAATCTTGATCAGGTTTCCTGAAACATATCCCTTTCCTTAGTTCATTCAGGCCAAACCAGGCGAGCAACTTCACATGAATCTCTCACTTTATGACTATAGATAAAGAAGCTGTCACAGATTTTCCTGCACTCGTTTTAATAGTGAAGTGATTTTCTTTGTGAGATTTCAGTTGAAAATGGTTTTTTTAAGAGAAAAATATCATAAAAGAGTCTCCAACGAGCTACCAATCATTTTTCATGCAAAACCAGGCGAGCAACTTCACATGAATATCTCACTTTATGACTATAGATAAAGAATCTGTCACAGATTTTCCTACACTAGTTTTAATAGTGAAGAGATTTTCTTCGTGAGATTTCAGTTGAAAATGAGTTTTTTAAGAGAAAAATATCATAAAAGAGGCTCCAACTAGCTACCAATCATTTACAAAAACTATATAAACAAGAGAATTGCAGAAGGGACTTAGCCAAAATATTGACAAGCTTCCCTAATCTCTTTCAGAGAATAGATTGATCTTTAAGTAACTTCTCTTAAAAATGATTCTTTGTGACATTTCTGTATCATAATACTTCCCGGCCCCAAAAGAATAGAAAAGGATTAAGCTGAAAAATAAACATGTTAATTGTCTTTCTGAAATGTACAACTGAGCAACGTATTTTCCTCCCTGAGAAGAGAATATAAAAACTGTGATAATTAATTATGTGGCAGTTTTGACAGAAAGCCATAGAGTTCTTGCTACTTTTCATTAGTAAAGGAATAAATATACTCTTATACAAACCTGTGTTATAATTTGTGCATATAACTAATATTATTTTTCTTTATATCATGAAGGTTCTACAACCTAATGTTGAAGGGTGATTTTATTCTATCACACAAATGTACTATTTACAACATCACAAGACATTAGAATGTAGAGTTTTAATCTTACAGACATTAGGTTGTAGAACCCTAATGATAAAAAGAATACTATTAACAATGTTCACAAATTACAATACAGATTAAATATAAGAGTACATTTATTTGTTTTAATTAGAAGCCGTGTAGGTTTTGTGGCAACTTGTCTTAGTATCAATTTTTTTTCAAATAAACCTTGTCTTAGTATCACATATTACTCAATATTGAAAAATATAGCCTCTAAACTACAAACAAATATCAATTGAATTCACAATTTGTTAAATAAAACAGTTTTAGTCCCTATATCTCAAGCTTTAGGGAGACTGTGAAATAGATTCTCTAAACTTGACATAAATGACACTTTAATCCTCGTTGTTAGGGGAAAAAAATCCATTTCTCTTATAAATTTATTACTAACAAACAAAAAAGATACAGGTCCAAGATAACACAAGCAATATTCTCTATTTTGCTTAAAATGTGTTTACAATTTATTTTGTTTTTGTCCCAACATATGTTTTACTTACAGCCTTTGTTATTTATATGTTGGGTAAAACTGTAGAGATGTTGGGTGCTATATTAAATGAGAGGTAAAATTATTTGCTGCTACAATATTTTGCATCAAATTGATAGAGATACGCTACATGAGAAATGAATACGAATTATTCTTATACTGTTAGAACATTACTTTGTTTTGTTTTGTTTTTGTTGTTCTTTTGTCTGTAAAAAAGAGAGTAAAGTGTTAATTTTAAATTTATTAATTTCTAAAGACTGAATTATTTTATTTGACAAAATATGGGCTAACGTAAAGTAGTTTATAGCTTAAATGATGTTTTTGTAAATATCCCCACTTGTTATAATATTGAAGATAGCAGATTTACTTCAAATGCCCTGACGACCTAATTTTTTCAGCTGCTGTAAGCACCAACAGTTTTAAAATTTCCATATCAAAGACTTTTACCTAAAAAGTCATGAAGTTGTTGTCGTGCAATTCTGTGGGCACGGAGGAATGCAGCACATATGTAGCATGCGGATTCTAACCTTTCCACGGTGAAGTAAGTAACCAACTTTCGTGGGCAAATGCTAGACTGCAGAAACTTGTAATAACTTGGAAAGTGAACATTGGATTTTAGACCATTCCAATCGCATAAAGCCTCATGAGAAGCTGAGTCAATTCCCTCATCTACTGACCGCATCAAAAGAATTGCGGTAGTTTGTGTTACCCGTCCCTCATCAAGCATCCCCCAATAGGCTGCTTGGACACCTGGCATGAAAAATGTTCTAAATCAAAACATAAAAATTGATTAAATGAAAGATAGATTTGAAATAGCGCCACATAGCCAATGAGCATAAAAAACTAAACTAATTTGAACCAAAAAAAAAACTGCAGTTTCTGTGTTTGTGTAGGTCAGTATTTAAACAATATATGCAGAATTCTGCTACACAACAGAGGAACACAAGCTCCTAGGTGAAGTGTTCATTGCATTAAGGTTACATTTTATTCATTGTACATTCAATTCCTAATTCTGACATTCTTATCCCAAAAAAAAAAATCCTAATTCTGATATTCATATTACTCTTAACATGCAAAATTAGAAAATAGTTTATTGTGCTTGAGTTATCACTGTCCCACCTTGAATTACTTGATGGTTGAAATTCAAACAAATTATATTCTGATTATGTATATCAAGAGTAATATTAGAATTTAAATTGAGTATTGATTAAGAATTAAGTGGAAAATGAACCAAATGAAGTGGAAGAACCATCATACCAATAGAAAATTCTCAAGTTTTAAAAGGAAAATTTATTGAATTTTTAAATTACTTATGAATTTGCAAAAGTATTTTTAAGATAATTTAGGGCACAGCAACACTAAATGACAAATAACATTTTCATCATGAAATTCTTCGATGCGATCTATATTTATCTCAAAGAAATAACATACAATGCAACTAACAACCACAAAGATTAGAGCAGAGAGAATGAGAGGATACACTAAAGAGAAAGAGTAGACTACTGAAAGCAAATATGGTTGAACTAACCATTCAAAAGCCGTACACGTATGTCTTTCAGACTTGTAGGGTCCAAAGTTTCACTTTCAGATGCCCCATGGGGATGCACACGTTCCTCTTCCAAGTCATTTAAGCTTGCAATATATCTTTTAACTGTAGGCCAGTCAGCAGGTCCAAGTTCCTCATCATCTCCTAGATCACCAAAAGCTTCCAATGCTTTGTTTAACATTTCATACTTTGTGAACTCCAGTATGCGCCTCTGTTCAGAGACAAATAGAAGGCTAGTCACTAAGCAAAAGTTTCAAGCAGATAATATGGAAAAGATAGCATGATTTGGGATCAAGTTCTCATTGCATTGATGTGTATCTGATTGGAAAAGAAATAGGTCAGAAGTCAAAGGTATAATTTATGCAGGGTTGGTTTTTGTATCAATTGGTGTGCATTGATAAGGTTATATGTTACTTTCATAGTCTGACTCTCTTAAACGATGTTGCTATTCCATCCAGTACATGGAATACATGCCTTACCTTATTAGAAAAAAGTATTTGACAGCTATTTTATCTTTGTAATAACTAACCCCAGGCCACCAACCATATCCTTCTTGGTGTCTGAAGGTTAGAAGGTTGTGGGATTCTGCTTTAGGCTTCCTTTAGCTAATTTAGAAAGAAAAAAAAATTGGCAGCTACCGTATCTATGTAGTTTCTAAACCCTAGGCCACCAATCACATCCTTCATTATATCAAAGGCATAACTTGTATCCGTGTGCTTCATATTTGCTTGGAGTTCGCTCCCAAAAATATAGCGATCCCTACCCCCTCACGTCAATCCCACGAGCCTCTTCTCCATTCTTATTCGATCACGGCGGGAGAGCAAGTCAAAATAGAAAAACTCACATTCATTAGGTTTAGGGATAATCAGGCTCGAACTGATGACTTCCACCACGTCAAGGTGACACTATCACTGAGTTATATCCCTCCCCCCCCTCAAGAAATAGAACTGACTAATCCTAAAGCAAAGGATCGAGAAACTTAAGGCCACTATTCTTGAACAACTTGGAGTCGGGCTTTCCTTTCGCACTATTACATATATGAAATGAAAATAATGGAAAAAGTTGGATTCATTTGTCAACTGCCCCTAGCGGAAATAGGATTGACTACAGATTCAAGCAATAGCACATGGTTTCATAAAATCGTGTGATTCTTCCGATCTAAATCAAGCTGGTTTTACATGAAGAAGATTTGGCTCAGCATGTTCTATTCGATAAAGGTAGGAGAAGTGGTATTCTTTTCTTAAAAAAATCAAAAAGCAGAACCAAGTCAAGATGATACGGATCAACCCCTTCTTCTTGCGCCAAAGATCTTCCCATTTCCGAAGGAACTGGAGTTACATCTCTTTTCCATTTCCATTCAAGAGTTCTTATGTGTTCTCACGCCCCTTTAAGACCCAGAAAAATTGACAAATTCCTTTTCTTAGGAACACATACAAGATTCGTCACGACAAAAAGGATAATGGTAACCCTACGATTAACTACTTCATTTATGAATTTCATAGTAATAAAAATACATATCCTACCGAAACAGAATTTATAACTTGCTATCCTCCGCGGAAAAGATGATTCATTCGGATCAACATGAAAGCCATCTACATTGCATTGCCAGAATCCATGTTGTATATTTGAAAGAGGTTGACCTCCTTACTTCTATGGTACAATCCTCTTCCCGTTGAGCCTCCTTTCTTCTCGGTCCACAGAGACAAAATATAAGACTAGTGCCAACAGTTAATCATGGACGAAAGGACTCACTGAGCCGAGATCACTAAGTAATACAAATCTAATACTAATAGAATAGAAAATACTAATATAATAGAAAAGAACTGTCTTTTCTGTATACTTTCCTCGGTTTTGTTGCTACTGCGGGCTTTACGCAATCAATCGGATCATATAGATATCCTTTTAACACAACATAAGTCGTCGAAAGGATCTTGGAGACCCACCAAAGCACAAACGCCAAGATCTTTCTGAAATGGATTCCTATTCGAAGAGTGCATAATCGCATGGATAAGCTTATACTAACCCGTCAATTTGGGATCCAATTCGGGATTTTCCTTTAGGAGCATCGGTAAAGAATTGGAATGTAATAATATCGATTCAGAAGAAAATGTTCTCTATTGATTCAAGTGTTGTCCCTATGGGATAGTGATAGAGAAAGGAAAAAACCGAAGATTTCACATAGTGCTTTTGATCGAAAAATCAATTTGATTTAATTTATTTCGTATCCTTCGCTCAATGAAAAAATGGATCAGATTCTATAGGATCAAACTCATGGGACTTAAGAAAAGAATAATAGAAGGGAATAAAATAAAGAAATAAAAAAAGAGAAAAAAAATAATAAATAAATAAGTAAATAAAAATGAAGTAGAAGAATCCAGATTCCAAATTAACAAATTCAAATTTAAAAAAGTATCTTTCTGATTCTCGAAGAATGAGGGGCAAGGGGTTTGATCGAGAAAAATCTTTTGGTTCTTATTATAAGATCTTGTGATTGAATCCGCAGATGTTTGGTAAAAAGAATAATCTTCTACTTCGAAAATAATCAAAAATGGAAAGTGTTCAATTAGAACATGAAAACGTGACTGAGTTTGTCCTAATTACTCTTTGGGATAGAGTGGAAGAAGGGAGGAGATTCTCGAACGAGGAAAAGGACCCAATGACTTCGAAAGAATTGAACGAGGAGCCGTATGAAGTGAAAATCTCATGTACGGTTCTGTAGAGTGGCAATAAAGGTGACTTATCTGTCAACTTTTCCACTGTCACCCCCAAAAAAACAAACTCTGCCTTACGTAAAGTTGTCAGAGTACAATTAACCTCTGGATTTGAAATCACTGCTTATATACCCGGTATTGGTCATAATTCACAAGAACATTTTGTAGTCTTAGTAAGAGAGAGAAGGGTTAAGGATTTACCCGGTGTGATATATCATATTGTTCGAGGAACTCTATATGTTGTCGAAGTAAATGATCGTCAACAAGAACGTTCTAGTGCGTTGTAGATTCTTATCCAAGACTTGTATCATTTGATGATGCCATGTGAATCGCTAGAAACATGTAAAGAATATGGCTAACCCAATAATGAAAGTTTCTAAGGTGACTGGAGCAGGCTACCATGAGACAAAAGATCTTCTTTATAAAGAGATTCGATTCGGAACTATTATACGTTCAAAGTCCAATATTGAAATAATTTCAGAGATTTTCTCTGACTTTATCCGTGTCAACAAACAATTCAAAATGTCTCAACTTTTTTTGAACAGGTCCAGGTCAAATAGCAATGATTCGAAACACTTTTTTTTACACTATTTCGAAAACCCAAGGACTCAATCATATGGATATGTAAAATACAGGATTTCCAATCCTAGCAGGAAAAGGAGGGAAACGGATACTCAATTTAAAGTGAGTAAACAAAATTTCATACTCAATCTCATAGATACATATAGAATTCTGTGGAAAGCTGTATTCGATGAAAGTCTTATGTACGGTTTGGAAGGAGATCTTTCATATCTTTCGAGATCCACTCTACAATATGGGGTCAAAAAGCCAAAATAAATGATTTTAGCCCTTATAAAAAGAAAACTGATTTTTGAACCACTTTCACACTCATGTCACGTCTAGGTACTGCAAAAGAAAAACCTGCAAAATCTGATCTGATTTATCGTATCGATTAGTTAACATGTTGGTTAACCGTATTCTGAAACAAGAAAAAAATCATTGGCTTATCAAATTATGTATTGAGCCTTGAAAACGATTC
>NW_019014690.1:1143619-1153842 GCF_000150535.2 Carica papaya | reverse complement strand
TTCTACAACTCCGCCTGCTTCTAGTACATTAGTGCTTTGGACGCATTTGTTAATTTGTCAACCTCTTTTCCAGTTTTAAGAAACAAATACTAGCTGCTTTTGGAAAGTAACTATGTGATTTCCTTACTATAGCATCAAATCTTTAGGGAAACAGAAAAACCAATTGTGGACTTCTATTAATTTTCAAATAGATGCACTATCTCTAACAAGAATTAGATAGAATACATATAAATATATTTAACATTTTAGACAAAAATTCCCCTAAATGCAATCCAATCATATAGGTTTATTCCAATAAATATCTTCAAAAACATTATTATCAAAAATATTACCACCACACATAAATATTTAGAACAAAAACTGCAACAGCATTTTGTAAAAAGCAAGTTATGAGAAGTGGCATTAACTTTTGAAAAGAGTAAGCTTTTAGCTATAGCAATTAAAAAGAAGCTGATTCTGTCATAATTACTTTCTCTCAGCAAAAACAAACAGAGTTTTAAGCCCTCCATTCTGAAGCAAGAAAATATCTTGTTAAATACACTGGCAGACAATCACAACAAGAGAGATAAGTACTGCCTCTTTGGTTCTAAACTTGAATGCCTCTAAAACAAAAGGTGTCAAAAATTAATCACATTGATACTAAAAAATATAAGCTTCCCTCTCCTTGAATCTCCATGCCAAAGGACAAATGGGGGTGAAGTAGGTTAGAGAACTTGACTGGGGAAAGGAGTTCGATGGTGGTGGTCACCAGTCAAACTGTCGCCGAAGGTGGCCAAAATTGCAAGTTGAAGTTCTTGCGAGCTTAATTTGTAAACACCCAGGATTAATTTGTTCAAGCAACAACATAAAGGTTTAAGCTGCCAATTGTGCAATCTTCAGTATTCTCATGTCCCAAAATAATTTTAGCATGTGAGCAGAAGATTAGATGAAAATGAATGTGAGTAGTACCATGGTTTTTAAAAACGCTGTCACTTCCAAGAATGCCTTCAGCTATCACAACTCCACTGTGAAAGCAAAAAAGAAAACAGAACAATGTGACAACGTATTATTAAATAATGCACATAGCAATTTATTCGCGACAAGAAAGAAAAATAAATGAAGTTAGAAACATAAATAAATGGCACTGCCATATCATGTTGACAAGTAACCTGTTCATTGATCACTTGGTTTCAAAATTGGTTGCAGAGGAGATAGAACATACACCCATATCATGAATTACTGATTGCCCATCAAACTAGGAAATAAAAACACGTTAAGCCAGTAACAATACTTATGCGTAGTTCACACGTGAACATAATAGGACTTCTCATGCCTAATCTAGACTTAAAGAAACTCAAACCGCTTCTCTAATCCCATTATTGTCAAAAGCTGATAAAAAGCATTTCTTAGTAGTTCTTCAAGATCATTCTTAGTAGTTCATGTCCCCCATCTATAAAACCCCTTAGAAGTAAACTTGTGTTTTCTATAAAGATTCGATCTTATGGATCCACAAACCGTTACAAGGCTCGATTAGTGGTTCTTGATAACAAGAAAGAGTATGGTCTAAACTATGATGACATCTTTGCACTAGTAGACAAGATGACAACCGTAGGCACCATACTATCCCTTACTGCATCTCAATCATGGTCTCTACATCAAATGGATGTTAAGAACACGTTCTTATATGGTGATCTCATTGAGAAAGTTTACATAAAACTTCTGCATGGTATGCCTACTTTCTCACCTAATGTTGCTTGTAAACCAAAGCGTTCTTTATATGCCTTAAAGTAGACACCGTAGGCATGGTTCGAAAAGTTCAAATTCACTTTTCTTGGTTTTTCATTTACACAAAATCAGTATGATTCCTCATTTTTCTTCAAATGACATTTAAAAATTTAGTTGTACTTTTTATTTATGTAGATGATATAGTAATCATTGGCTCTAATAAGGATAAAATCTCTGAAATTCAAAATTTGTTACATTTTTTTTTTCACATAAACATTTTTTCAAACAAAACGATGCACATTTGTGTATTTTGAGTAGTTATGAAACGGCAGCCATATTTTGCATTTTGATTTTGAATTTCAAAAGCAACACGACCTACTTTTTGAACAGACTTCATTTGCCCTACCTGCTTCTCCCCCCAACCTCTGCTCTAAACTGCTTCCACAAATGTCTTCTCTTGTTTCATCTCTAGTCGGATGCAAAGCTCAATCTTGTAGCTCAAGTAACATGGTAGATCCATCAGACTGTCATATTCTTGACCTCTCCCATCAGTTGTCTACAACTGGTTGCCATTTTTTTCCCTTTTCTGATTTGGATTTTCACATGGATGACTCGACATTGGGTGTGCCACTAAATTGATACCTATGTGTTTCTCAATGAGAGTCTTTAGTCTTTTAATATACATCTTGAAATTCACTAGGAATTGAAGTTACCTCCATTGGGCATCATCATGTTGGAATTTGTTCCAATAATTTAAAATATTACCTCTGATATCCTTTAAGAATTGAATAATAATTAGTGTAGAAAAAGAAAAAATTATCAAAAAGATTTTACTTATAACACGTGACTGCATAAGGAAAATATTGAGAAAAAAATACACTAGTTATGTATTGAATCACTGAGTCAACTCGAACAAAAAATTCACTTAATTAACTTAAATCAAAAACTTACTGAGTCAACTTGGCAATTCTTTACCACCTTGACTCAGCTCAACTTGGATATGGACTGGAGTCACAAGCACAGCAAAGGGGAGAGGCACCAATGGCTAGCACGCTCACATCTATGTGTAGAGAGTTGCGACAGAGACAAGTTAGGGTTCTAGCAGTTTTGCTTATGTCTAGTCACAGTCATGTAGTCACAGTCGTGATTGGGGCAGAGGGACGCTCCATGGCTGCATAGCAGAGGGAAGATGCGTCTAGTCACATCGGGACCATGTTTCGTGCTTCACGTTGGGGATGATGTCAAGACAGAGACATGTCCATATCGCACTTTGCATTTGAGCAAGACTAACAAAGCATTGTCTGATCGTTTGGTACAAAGAGGGTTGCATCTAGTCACAATTGTATCTAGTGATAGAGAAGGTCGCGTGACGAAATTGCAGCACAGTAAGGTCCTGGATGAGTGATTGGATGCGCAACTTAGGGTTTTGGCTCCAGTGATAAAGGCATGCCACTAGTGGCTGGCAAAAGTGGTTGACGATTGTTCTATAGTGGTCAGTTACGGAAACTGAGGTAAACTTTTTTAGGATTTTTCTTTTTCTATTTCGGGAATAAAGGCCGAATAGAATTTGTAAGTGAGGTTAAATTTTTTTTAATTTACAACTTTTATACCATGTTAAGAATGGATTTTTTATTAATGTGTTTTATTGAATAGTATAATTTTATATATATAGGTTTTTCAGGACGGAAAAAGGAAATAAACAATTAATTAAAATTAATTATAAATGATGCAATTTAGCTTTATACTCGTTAACCTGATTTATTTTTTCCTTAACACCTTAATTTACTTCTTTTTTAACAACCATACCCATTAACCTGATTTACTTCCTCCCTAACAATAGTTATTTATAAGTAATTTAATAGTTTTTATAGACAAGTCTTAGCAGTAACTGTTTTTAACCAAAAACAGAAACTGCTTATGTAATTTCCGTTGTATAAATTTTCATTGTTACTGTATGAAAGGTACGGAAGGAAATAATTAAAGGTGTTAAGTACTTATTTACTCAAGAGATTGTAGGGTTCTCTTTTAATGAGCCCTAATTTACTTCAAAATAAGTAAAGGTAGGAAAACACGAGCATTCAAAAAGTTCCGCAGATTTTCATATTAATCGTCCCATAACTAGATCTATTAGTAGGGACGATAACAATTTGGTATTAGAGCCACAAGTTATCGACGACTTATAGGCTATGTTTGAGTCTTTTCTGAAGAGAAGATCTTGAACAGGACCGCATCAAATTTGATATCTCGAATGGACGGCTGGAGGGACTTTCTGTTGGCCACACAGATAAGAGGGGAAATGGAGAAGGCAGTGTACAGCCTGGGTGTCAACATCACCTTGGCGATGAGTATGTGGCCAACAGGGCTGCTCCTTTTATTTCAAGGTACACTAAGTTAAATTTTCCATTTGTTGATGGTTCTCTAGATCCTCTTCCCTGGACCGGTTGTTGTGAACATTTTTTTGGGCCATCAAATGACTGTAGAGAAGGAAAGTCTCCTAGCCTCCTTCAATTCGGAAGGCGATGCCCAATTATGGTTTCTGAAATGAGAAAGATATCATCCAGCTTTGAATTGGAAAATTTTCAAATATTTCTGTCAATTACGTTTTGGACCACCAATACGGAGTAAGAAATGAGTGGAACTCAGTAAGTTACAGCATCATGGCACCCGTTGCAGAATATCACAATCAGTTCGAGCTTCTCTCAGCATAGGCCAGTGCGCTCACATTGGAACAGGAAGTGAAAACTTTTTTGAATGGATTGAAGGAAAACATTGCTGTGCAGGTTGAACTGCAGAATCCACGCGACTTAACCACAGCCATGAGTCTCGAGCACCGTTATGAACAACATTTGTCCAAACCCACTGGAGAAGAAGGTCTCTTCCAGCACCCTCTTCTCCCCCACAATCTGGTGGTGAAACGACTCTCACAGGCCAAACTCGAGCATTGCTGCACAGGAGGCGTTCATTTAATTGTGATGAAAAATTTAAGTCATGTATCAGTCTAAACGAATATTTTGGTTGGAATTAGAAGATAATGGCAATTCAGATTAACCGGCTCAAGATAATTTAAATCAAACCACTGACAGTTTTCCACTATCAACAACAGTATGTTGCCCAGCATTAGCGCTTAAGGAGAAGTGCCATTTGGAGGGGGGAAGTGGCGTGAGGGATTTTAGCCACTAAAAGAATAATAGTAATAATAATATTTCAAAATTATGTTATTTCTAGTTTAGGCATTTAAGGGTTTTTTCATGTGTTAATGAATATTTTATAGGTTTTATATAGGTATCTATATAAAAAAATTTCTGTCAACTAATTGTTCAACCAAGTCAAGGAAGATAAGGTTAGGCAGTTATGAAAGTTATTTATAAGCAGTGTAGCAGTTTTTGTAGACAAGTTTTAGTCTTAGCAGTAACTCTCTTCTGCCAACAACTAAAACTATTTATGCAATTTCTACCGTATAAATTTTCATTTTTAATCTATGAAAGGTATTGAAGGAAATAGTTAAAGGTATTGATTACTTATTTACTCAAGAAATCATAGGGTTCTCTATTAAGGAGTCCTAATTTACCTCAAAATAAGTAAAGGTAGGAAAACTCAAACGCACTAAAAAATTTCTGCAGATTTTTGTGATAGTTGTCCCATAACTAGGTCCGTCAGTAGGTACCATAACACATATATATGTAACGCTTCTCTGCTTTCTCATTACTGCAATTTTTATGAATCTAGAATTGCATCTTAAAGCTCTTACCTCAAGATGAAAATTAATGTGTTGGCAATGTATGCAACCATTTCCCTACAAAATCAGAATAAAAAAAAGATAAAAAAGGATTGAGACATGATGCTCGATTGCAGTTTGGAATTGTAATAACAAGGTTATCTATCTATCAACATTTAAATTATAGAGATACTTGAGAACTAAGAAGCTAACATCTTAATGCTGACAACTGGAACCACCAGATTTCAAGTAGGTGTGTTTTCCTCTCTTAATCATGCACTCCTTCAGTTGTTTTTCATATCATTACAACTATCACTATCAGTATTATGTTTAGCCCTTCATATTCTACCACAACGATTACCACTATCATCACATCTCCATCACTGTTGTCACAGCAAGCAATACTCCTACCTGTGCTCTGAAAAACTACGACTCCAAAATTTCCTAAAAATATTTTTAACCAAAAAATCACCAATAACAACATACTAATAAATCCCCTTGATCCCAAAACAACTAATAACACAACCTTGATAATTCTAAAGAACAAGATTTTCTTTCATGGCTGATCATCACATGCAAATAAACATGTGTCTCTGTAAATAAGTAAAACATGAAATATATATTGTAAGCTCCACTCAAGCCATCCCTTAATAATAGTTTATTTTCCTCCTTTTGTCCCTAGAAGGTGCATTTAACATATTATGAGCTACGCCATATGTCACTTTCACATTCAATGTGTATAAGCAGCAGTAAAAACAACTAAGATATCCAAAAAGGAATGGAAAGGCCCAAATATACCAGAAGTTTACTTCCTTGGGAGAGCTTGTCCTGCTCTAGTTTGTATTTTTTCCTTCCATCTAATTATATTTATTCTTTTATTATGCATATATATATATATATATATGGATATACCAGAAGTGATGCAAGCTTTGTTGTCCATCGCCCTTAAATGCTGTCTTTGCAACTGCTGCATAAAACCTGTTCACAAATTGCAATATAAAGAGAACTGTTTTCTTCTTCTCTTTTCTCTTCTGATTCGAGAAAGAAAGAAGATGTTTTTTCAAGTAGCAAAAATATGAGGGAAGGGATATCTTTTTCTCAAGTAGCAAAAATATGAGGGAAGGGATATCTTTTTCTCAAGTAGCAAAAAGATGAGAGAAACCAGTTTTAACTTACATTCCTAAAGTCATAACTGTCAGCACACCAGAAACCTCAGCACCTTCTTGAGCCTATAACATAAAAAGCTTCTCAAATTCTTTCCCAGAATAGATAAACACACAGAAAATGTAATCTAAATTAGCAAAGTCCTAACTGTAAACATGCTCATCACCTTTTGTAGCCTATAACATAAAAACTCTTCTCAATTATTTCACACAAAATATAAACTAACATAAAATTATATTTAAATTTTGTGAAATCAGCGACAGTTCCTAAAAACATTATTAGAGTTCAACAATATTTTGATTTTGACTATAGCATGCAATATAGTAACTGGAAAAAATGGCAGAAACATATCTAGATTTAAGAAAAAAAGTACCCGCTCAAAAAGAGATATCAATACTATGTTTGTTTGCATGATTTTTCGTTTAATGCAAGTCAAAGTCCAAAATCTTGATGCAATTTGTCATTTTTTTCTCTTATTCTTTGCAAGATTTTATTCTTTAACATATCCTGCATTCATCCTCACTCAGTAAATTTCTCAGTGCACAACTAGATAAGGTTTGTTGAAATTCAAAACTTAGGGATATAACAAGTCTCTTGGTTATCTGAATGAAGAATATTTAATTATATATTTGCATCGGAATGAGGTCTGTAACTAAGCATAATTTTTATAAAAAAAAATAACTGTTAGACAGACAGTTCAGTTTCTTTCATGATATTGGAATCAGACAACATCAATATGGACAAGGAAATTGACTGCACATCAAAAAACATGAAAAACTTGATGAATTGATTGTTCAATGATAAGTTTAAGCAATTGAACACTTAATCAATTGTACAAATATGTTCGTGGACTTGGTACCAATAATTTTAATTAAGTGCTAAGTTTAAAAGAGAAAAAGGTCATACAGTGAAGTAAGCAATATAGCTCACTGCAAGCGTCAGTGTGATCTCTATCACTGTGTCGTTGAAAATAAATCCGAGCCATAGAACAGATGCAAAGCCAAAAGCAAGACCAATGCCCACACTGAACCAAAATCTGAACCTTATAACCATACTATAAGAGTATGCCTGTCAACATTCTTTGTTGAGAAGACACGATACTTACGCTCCAAGTGCAACTTGACTCAGAAACTTGACTATGGCACCCCAGTTAAAGCTTTGTCCCATCACCATCTTAAAGAAAAGTTGGTACACCACAATTGCTGTCCTGCAGTTGCAAAGAAGGCAGATACAAAGAAACCAAATGGTAAAATGCATGAACTATGTGTCTCAGAACAAATATTTGGGACTTGTTAATCAAAAATTCTGATTGGATTATGCAAAGAACTGTACATTGGCCACTTATACTAACTCCATATTTTAAGTCCTTGTTGCAAACTGACACTTTGGGCTTTTGTGTTATATAATTATTCGTTCTTATAAATTTACCAGAACTCTTTGTCTGCTAAGGATTTAGATAAATTTCCTATGGCATTGTAAATGACACTTGGGCCAGTTGTGGCTCAAAAATGAAAACCAAAATTATTATATTGAAGAAGCCTTACTAATCCAGTTTGAGTCTCACCATCCTTCACCTAACCTTGATAAGCAAACCTGGTACCTTAAATCTTCGAGTACATAATTTTGTAAATTTTTTCACACCTTTTTTATTATGTTTCTGTTTCTTACTCATACGAAACTGTATATATAAGACCCCAATATTCAATAAAAAATTTATATTTATTCTTTCACATAGTATAAGAATTCTAAAAAAAAGAAAACTATAACCTTCTTTTATAAATCCTAATTAGTTTTAATTGTTGAAATATGAAGAAACCCGGAAGGAGTCAGTCTTAATTGCCGGCGACAACCACCCCAGCCGTCGGCCACCACAGACCCGCCACCAACCACCAAGACCAACCTTCATTGCAAGCTTCATCTCTCCAACTGCTCAGCAAAACTCTATCCAGCTCAATCGCACATCACTCTACGCGCCGCTGCTCCAGCCTCCAGCCCAGCTGCAAGCAACCCTGTGTACCACTGCTATTCTTCCTTGCTCTATCGCCAGCCTAGCCGCTGCTCCCTTCAACTATTGCTCCCTAAAGTCACATGAATCACCAAGAAAAGCCAGTCGTGCACCCCACATAGCCAGCTGCACCAGCCTCCAGCTGCACCAGCCTCCAGCTGCATCTATCCACCTCAGCTGCCTCCAACTGCGTTTGTGTTCCAGTCGGCTCTACAACAGAGCTGCCATTATTTCTGCCCATTCAATGCCAGCCCAATATTCTTTTTGTTTAACTAATTTAATTGTCCTTAGTTGCCCTACAAAAGTTACATCATGTCAGAGATTATGTCTCAAGTTACTGGAGCAAATCCCCATATGGAAAATTCACCACAAATCAATTAAGAATTTCAGCCAATTCAAGTGTCTATCACTTGAATGGTAATGGAAAGCCCAGTTCCTTAGAGCTCTGCTCGCCATTACTTTATTGGCCTTGAAGCCTTGTAAATACCAAGGGCGGGCCTTTTCTCAGGGTCCAAACAGATTAGAAGTGCATGTTTATACTGTCCAATTCTACTATGTTTCTGACCTGTCATGTCGACCCACTTTTCTTATCTGTAGTCGTGCTGGTCAACAGAGACACATAGAAATAAATGCTGGAGTTGAGGATTTGCCTCGACAAAATCCTCTTAACACAAGCTACATCCATTACAAAGCAAATTATGCGGCTGAACCTTCGACTGTTTGAAAACTGAAATTGGATGCTCATCAGCCTCATTGGCTCCTTCTAGTACTAGATCTCCACCAGCATGGTAGCCCGATGAGCCCACCTTGGTAGGGATACCTCCCTATATCAGAACCTCTCCCGCGTCGACCCAAAGTACTGGATCGAGAAACTGCAAATTTTGGTGATCCCTGCATGGCACACATCATGTACCACCATGATATTCCCCGGTGACCTTGTGGTATACAGATTCTGCATTGGAGTTGTGCCTTGATAAACCTTGTCAACTACGTAAATCGTCCTCCTCTATTCTTATGCACCCCCACCAGCATATAGTCATTCTCTCTTCGACAGACAGGTGAATGGATCAGCTCCTCATTATCCAATAATTTCAAAATGTTTCCCAGCCATTCCGCTTCAGCTTGGCTGAGAGTGAGCACAAACCTTTTATTCAGCAGTTTTTATTTTATCTTGACACCTCTTTGTTTTCCCTGACCTCCACCATTTCTTGAAAGAGTGAATATCTTCCGCTCGATTCAGAATTCCATCGTTAGACCTTCTTGTATCACCATGACCTTCTTGTCATCATCCTCAATTAATAAGAAAACTAATCATGCTCATCTTATTTAGAACAGAATCTTTCCATGGGCTATATAAAGCGTGAATGAATGAATGGTCAAATTAAAAAAGTAAAAATAAAAAATAAAAAGAATGATCAAATAAGAATGACATGGAATATCAAATAGGAGAACCCAGGTGCTCTAGATGAGACATAGGCATGAAGCCTAAAGAAAAAGAAAAAGAAACTAAGAGGGAAGATGTCTACGGGGTTGACTAACCTAACCAAAGAAAAAGCAGCTATTAGGTGTTGTCTATTTCACTTAAGTTTTTTTTTCTTTTATTTTTGGTAATAAAAAAAAAACAATATTGGTGTT
>NW_019014690.1:1131302-1143547 GCF_000150535.2 Carica papaya | reverse complement strand
TCCATAATCAGTGTGACTTTGTTTTTTCTCATATTCCTCTAGAATCTACAACTTCGATGACTAAGCTCTTAATTCCTATGGAGATTACAAGTGTCCGAAGTTGCAAGATTTCAAAATGTAAGCTCCTGCTTTATGAACATTGATACTTCATCACTTCAAACATGAGGTTTATTTTTTATAAAGTGGGTCGTCATGATGTAAAACAATAAGATATTACTTTCAAATAAATTTTCAATGAAAGAATTTTTTTATAACAATGATTTTTTTATTTTTAAATTATTGATATTATTTGTGCTTATTTAGACATTATAAAATTTCAATTTCACATTTAGGTAAATTATAGAAATTATAAGAACTACAATCTTTTATATTTCCTTTTTTTATAATTTTCCTTATAAGTAGTGGTTTATATAAAGGTACTCACTATCAACAAATAAGGACATGCATTGGTAAATTAGAAATTCCTTTCTAATAGTTTTGTTCTACATTCTCTCTGTATGCTCATTCTTCTTTATTATAACTCTATCTAACATATCATCATCAGTTTATTTCTCTCTTTATTTCTTCACTTTAATCAACAATTTTCTCTAACCTATCTATATTTTTCACTTTCTCAACTAAATTTCTTCCTTTTCTAGACCATCTACAAAGCAAGTTAATGTAACTACCACTTGTCCTGCATCACAAATTTTCGCAGCTGCTGGATTTTATTTTGTCAACTGCTGGATTTTCTAACTAGAACAGCATGCCAGATACTAAATTTTCATGTTAACCCTACACATGCTATTTGGAAAGAATTATCTGTTTGACTACTTTGTGGGTAAAGTTCATGGTTCTTCTGAGGTTTGCCTCTGCCTGCTATGCGAAAGAATTGGAAGGCAGGTTTACATTAAAATTTTGCCCCCTTTTTTTCTTTCTAGCTTTTTTTCTTTCTTTATATGTGAGGAGAATTTATCCTCATCTATTTCTGTTCTCTTTCTGTGTTAATGATGTTTTTTTAATTAGAAAAAAGCATATGTATTAATGGGTTACAATTGCAACTTTCATAACCAAAATTGTAGATCAATCCATGTACTTACCCATCGTTCATCAAGGACTCTCCTTCAATAATCGTACTTAATTTTTTGCTTGCACCAAGCTCTTTTAATAAAGCAACTACAGCCACAGGATCAGTAGCACTCAGAAGTCCCCCAAGCAATAATGATGTTTTCCAGTCCCACTTATATGGAAAAGTTAGCTGCGAGATCGGCCTTGCAGATTTAGTTATGCTGAAAATTTAGTTGTCTCAGTCTACACATCACAGAATTACATACCTTCAAAGCAGATCCAAGACATAATGTTGAAATGAGAACTCCTGGACCAGCAAGTAGAAGCATCTGTGCCAAACACCTCTAAGTAGAAAATAAGAAAAGCAAATATTCATCAGAAGCTATTTAATAAGATAAGATTGAAAATGTTCAACAATCTTTTCATAGTGCAGACAAAAAATTTGTCTGAAGTTTGACTGTTGCTCATTATAGCCATGATTTCCACAGGCCTTCATCTTAAGTTAATGGCACCATTGACTTTAACTTTAAAAAAAATAAAGGGACCTGCACCAAATTGCAAAGTACAAAAGAGACTAGCCCTCGAATTGAACATTGTTAAGAAGTGTATATTTCATATAATTAAGGTAGAAGGTATGTTAGTAAAATACCCACATATGTAATTAATTATATAATTCTTTTTATTGTCAGAATATGTATAGATAAGATCTTAATACTAAACAAAAACAAAACATTCATTCTTTCACTTGGTATCAAAGTTTAAGACAAAATATTCTAACTCTTTTTTTACAAACCCTAATCAGTTTTCATTGTCGAAATAAGAAAAACACAAGAATTCTAAGCAAGGTCAGCCTTCATAAACAGCCACCACCACCACCACCACTACCGGCCTTCATAGCTGGCCACCAGCAAGCTCAGTCATCTCCAGCCGCTGCCATCTCTCTATTGGGTACACCTATATGTTAGGTGTACTCTCCACACCTGAGCAAACTAAGTCAGGTTGCTGGGAGGGCCTGCTCTCGCACTTCTAAGCCGTAGCATTTATTTTCCCTCTAGGATGTGTACTTTCATCTTACTGGTTATTTTAAAAAACTTCGCTAATTTACTTGGGTTACTAGTGTGATTCTGGCTATTTTGACCACATCTATTGGTGTAACAGGTTCTTCCTTGTGTCAGGATCCATTTTTTTTTGTCAAAATTGTAGCAGTTGTACAAGAAGTTATTAAGAATCGTCTTTCGCCAGGTGTGATTACAGATCCTAGATGCAGAGCTTGCCTAGCATTTCCAATATGACTAATTCCTCTAGTTGGATTGTCATTCTTCCTCGCTGCCAGCTTCAACTGAGCCATAGGTTGGTGACTTGGCTGTGCTATTTGCTACAATGGACTCATCCCCCAGCAACTGCGCACCTACCCATCCATGCGCCAGTCCACTAGTTGTGCACCCAGCCGCACACCTGCAACCTAGTTGCACGCTTACCTACCAGTCATGCGCCTGCCTACCAGCAGTGTGTCCTCCTACCTCGCCTGCTCCAGCTGTGACTTCACAAGAGCCACACTCCCAAGAAGGGGCACCATCAGGATTAACTCTAATATGTTGTTGAGAATGTGCCGCTAGAATTAACCAAGAACCTGAACTGCAAAATATATTTTTCTTCTCATTATGATTTTTTAGGACTAGAACTCAGATAAGATGATTGGACATGTTGAACTCAGGAACGGATTATATTTACTTGGATGCACATGGGCTATCTCTCTCTACCACTACTATAGACTCTACTACAAATCTCTTGGTCATCTTTCTTTTTCTATTTTGAAGTTTATTTTTTTTTTATTTAAAAACTTTGTTGATGAAAATTTATATTGTGTTATATGTGAATTTTAAATATAAGCGTGTAATATTTTTAAGTAGCAATAAAAAAAATATTTTTTTTTTTAATCTATAGTAATATTTAGGGACCTGGCTACACTCCTATACTATATAGGGCTCCATGATTTTTGTCATTCATTGATGATTGCACAAAAATCACGGAACTCTTTTTACTTAAGGAAAAATTTGATGACTAATATAATACCTCAATTTTGCAAAACAATTACAACCCAATTTGGAACCACATAAGAAGATCCTCTACTGATAATGCTAAAAAATATTTAATCATACATTTTCTTCTTTTTTCAGCCTAGAATGAATAATTTATGAATCATCATATGTTTGATGATTCCACACTCCACAACAAAATAAGATAATGGAACAAAAGAATAAACATCTCTTTACTACTATCTGAGTCTTCTTATTCCATAACCATGTACCTAAATAGCATTAGAAGAAAATAGCCCTTATTGCTACATGCACTATCAATCGATTACCCTCTAGTGTCCTTAATTTTAAAAATCCTTTATAAAATAAACCCTTTCCAAATTTTATCCAGAAGTCAGTATCATAAACTATCTAGTTTCTTGGATATTTGGGTGCATCTCATTTGTTCATATCTATACCCATGAGAGAGGGAAACTTGATCTCAGAGGTTTAAAATATATATTGTAGGGTGCTCCTCTTCTCAAAAAGGATACAAGTACCATCATTTGTCTATATAAAAATTTTATGTCTACTAATACTGCTTTTGTTGAGTCAAATCTTATTTTTATGGAGAATCCATGTCGGAAGATAAGGGTACAGATATTTCAGTGGACCTGTTTCCATAATTATCATCCACACTAGTTTTACTGCTACACCACTAGAAGAAAATCTTCACACTCATACTACCCAAGAAACCTTACATTGCTCGAGATTTACTCAAGTATATTCAGTGATGAAGAACCCAAGTCTTGAACTGAGGCGGGGTCGAACATAAGAAACAAGTTTTGGAACTGAGATAAGTGCTGAAACCCCTAGCAACCTGATATTGATGTGTCCACTGCAATCTATTAAATAGCCAAAGAATGCACTAAAAATTCACTGTATTTAATTTCACATATTATCTTTTTTGACAAGTGTTCACAATCCCACAAGAATTTTCTCATGAGTTCTAATACTGATATTATTTCTAACACTGTATTTGAGATATTATACGATAACAAATGAAAAAAAAAATATCATGATTGTTAAAATACAGGCACTAGAAAAGAACTAGACATGGGACATAATGGATTTGTCCAAACGAAAGAAGACAGTAGGATGCAAGTGAATATTCACTATAAAATACAGGGTAAATGGAATAATTGAAAGGAGACTAATTAGGAGATTGATTTACCTATCACACACAAGACATGACATTACTTATGTAGTAAATTTGATAAGTTAATTCATACACAGCCCTAAAGGTATTCATTTATAGGTAGCCTATAGAATACTACACTATCTAAAGGGGTAGGGAAAGGCATAATGTTTAAAAGGAATTGGTTGATCTTTGAAACTTACACTACTGCATATTATGCAGGATCAATAGAGGATAGAAGATCTACTATAGGTTACTGTATCTTTCTTGGGGCAAAATTGGTCATTTGGATGAGTAAAAAGCTAAACATAGTTGTAAAATCAAGCGCAAAGTCAAAATATTACGCAATGGCACAAGGGGCATATGAGTTACTGTAGTTGAAGAGACTCTTGGAAGATTTAAGGGTGAAGTGGGATAACTCAATCATCTTTACTGTGGCAACAAATCGCAAAATAAGAATTGCTCACAATCCTGTACAGCATCATAACACAAAATAATTTGAAGTTGATAGACATTTTATCAAGGAGAAGGTAGACAATGGTTTAATATGTACTCTCTATGTGCTCACCAAGTTACAAATTACAGATATGTATAAAAATCTTGAGTAGTTCAACATTCCAAAATATCATTACCAAGCTAATGATGGATAACATCTATTTCCCAACATGAGGGGGAGTATAAAAGAATGTAGTTTTTGTATAAATAGAACTAAAATAGGTTAAGAATATTAAAGTAAAATACACCCTTTCAAATTAATTTTAACTTCTCTTTTCTTTATCCCTAGAACTTGTATAAATAGAAACATAGTATTCAATGAGAACAACCCAGTTATTCCTGACAATTATGTGTAATTAAAGCAAATAATATATTAGCAAAACACCCACATGTAATTAATTGTATGTTTCCTTTTATTGTTCTCAAGACTATGTATATATATGGCTCTAATACTCAATAATAAATATAACATTCATTCTTCCACAAATATGAATCCCCATTACCTGGAAAAGCGCAACTACATGGAGACAAGAAAGCTATTTGAAAACCACTATCAGTAATCTAAAATGCTCTGATGTGGAAAAAATTGAACTTTCTAATCCTGCTTCATCCTTAAATTCATGTGTGTAGTTTGAACAGTCAATTGACAATTTTCTCCACTTCTAAATTAAGGACTTAATGCGTACAGAATTTGAGATTTTACCATTTTATCTCCCCAGAACAACAAAAAAAGCTACATTCCTTTACTTTTACACAAATCCAGAGGGAGGGGTATCTGTTGTTGATTATACAGAATATACAGAATACTTGCTGCTGAGATTCTATGCAGAATATCCAAAGATTCCTCTTTTTCCTTTATATATACACGTCGTTTATGTTAAATTCTAAATCTGATATTAGCTAATTCTTTATTTTGTAACCATCTATAGTCCGTATGAAGATGCAGCAGATAGAACTATCTCTCTCTCTAATTTTACCATTCTCTCAATGTGGTGTCAGAACTATGTCCACCATTGCTACCCATTTACAAACCAGATTGTTCTGTACTCATGGTCTCATGTTCCTGAAGCCAACTTCTCACAGTTTTGCACCTGCCTGTTTCCTCAGGAGCGGTGCAGGCAACTCCATCTCAGTTTCTCTTTTTCTGGTGCAGCTGCGCTAACTACCGTAACTCAAGAAGCTGAGAGAGTATGCGCATGAGCTAACATTAATCTTCCTTGAAGACATCTTGTTAGTGGCCTATAGTTATGAGCAGAGAGTGTCAATAAGCCATTTGCAGCCAGAAAGAAAGCGACTGTGAGGGCCAAATTATTCAATAAAAAAATAACATTTTATTCTCCCACAAATATTATAAAGTTCGTTATGATTTTGTCCATCAATATGCCTCCTTTGAGGTGGGAGATCTGGTTTTACTGTATTTACAGCCCTATCACCAAATTTCCTTCTGAAATGCAGTTATAAGTTATCTCCTTGCTATAATGGTCCATCCCCAATTCTAGAAAAAAACAGATAACTGGCCCATCATTCGGAGCCACCTAAAATTTCTGAACTTCACCATTTGTTCCATGTTTCTTTTCTAGAAAGTATCATGTAACTCCTACAATCTTACCACATCTGCCATTGGTGGATCATGGAATGCCCATTCTCACTCCACTTCTGCTGTATTTTCACAATCAAGGCCACATCAAGCAAGCACTAATTCACTGAGAAGGGTTGTCTCCTGCTGAAGCCTCTTGGGAACTTGTTGATCATTTAGCTGTAAAATCCCAATTTCGCACTTGAGGACAAGTGCCAAGTTTGATGGAAAGAATTGCTAGTCTTAAGGGGAATTCTTATCCTTACACAAGAGAAGTTGGTCGTTTAACAATTGGTTTGAATTTGTAAGCCTATAGAAGAGCTGCTAAAGAACATTTCATGAAGTTGTACACCGAGGAGATAAAATGGAGACCAAGACTGGAAAATTTACAATTCAGGTCTCTTTCAGAGGGCAGTAGGAAGCTTGTTGAACAGGAATTTAGAGAAGAGGAAATACATACTGCGTTGATGTCGTGTAATGGGGATAAAGCAACAAGGTCTGATGGTTTCAACATGAGATTCCTACAGGAGTTTTAAGAAGTATTAAAGAGTGATATTATTGCTGTCTTTAGGGAGTTTTTTTATTCCAGGTCATTTGTCAAAGCTTTGAATTAATTTTTATTGTTCTAATAGCAAAAACTGAAGGGGCGATGAGTATAAAAGAATTTCGTCCTATTAGTCCTGCGGGGTGTATGTATAAATTGATTTCAAATGTGCTAGCTAGGCAATTGTCAAAGGCATTAGGAAAAGTGATTGGGGAGAGCCAAAACGCTTTTGTTAAAGGTAGACAGATTCTTGATGTTGTGATGGCGGCAAACGAGATAGTAGATGAACTAATAAGTAATAAAAGGGTAGGTGTATTATGTAAACTAGATATGGAGAAGGCTTTTAACAACGTCGACTGAAAGTTTGTGGAATATATGTTGGAAAAATTGGGTTTTGGTGATAGATGGAGAAAATGAATAAAACAACGCATTACAGCTACATCGTTTGCGGTAATGGTTAATGGTGGAGTTTCATCATTCTTCACAGCTTCAAAAGGTTTGAGACAGGGAGACCCACTTTCACCTTTTTTATTTATAGTAGTTATGGAAGCTTTTACCAGATTGTTGGAGAGGGCAAAAGAGTTAAGTATGATTAAAGGGGTAATGGTTGGCAAAGGAAATTCTATGGTTGAGGTGTCTCATCTATTGTTTGTCGATGATGTTATCATATTTTATCAGTCAGGTAGTTGAACATGTTACACCTACGATGCATCCTACTATGAATTCAAATGATATCGGGACTAAAAATAAATATGTTAAAATCGAGCTGGTAAAAATTAGAGATCGAAGAAACGAAAGGCAAATGGCGGAGGTATTGGGATTTAGAGTGGGTGATCTACCTATGAAATACCTTGGACTTCCTTCGGGAGAAAAAGTAAAAGAAACAAGAACATGGGATCTAGTGGTTGAAATAGTTGAGAAGAGGTTGGCAGGGTGGAAGAGAAATTTCCATTCAAATTTACCAATTTATTACATGTCAGTTTTCACTATGCCAATCAAGATTGCAAAGAAGTTGAAAATGATTTCACGCAGATTTTTATGGGGTGATGAGGTGGACAAAAGAAATTATCATTTAGTTAGGTGGAATAAGGTGAAAAAACCATACAATAAAGGTGGTTTGGGGCTAAGATCAATGGTGAAAATGAATAAAGCTTTGTTAGGGAAGTGGTTGTGGAGAAAGGGAAGGGAAGGAAATAGATTATGGAGTAAGGTGGTAGAGGCACGGTGGGGTAAAAAGAGAAGTGGGATTGGCGGGAGACAGGTGGGAGGAAACAATAGCAGAAGTCTGTGGAAGAACATTCTAGTAGGCTGCCAGGAATTTACGGTATGCACAAAATGATGTGTAGGAAATGGTGAAAAAATAAGTTTTTGCGAAGATGAATGGGTTGGTAACTTCAAATTAAAAGACAAATTCCCAAGAATATATGAAATTGCACAAAAAAGGGACATGAAAGTCAAGGAGGCGTATTTTGGTGCAGGGGAATACAAATTTCTGGGATGTGCAGGTTAAAAGAAATTTGAATAATTGGGAAATTAATGAGTTTAAACAATTAATCATTACAGTCTCTCAAGTAAAAATGGGTCAGCAAGATGATTTTAAACAGTGGATGCCAGAAAAAAAGTGGGGTATTCTCTGTAAAATCGTTTTACAAACAGCTTTTAGGAGAATCAAGGATCCAGGGGACCAATTTTCCGCATAGGCAAATATGAAAGACAAAAGTACCACCAAGAATGGCTTTTTTCACATGGGAAGCTTGTAAAGAAAGTGTATTAACCACTGATATGTTGATAAGGGGGCGCAGATGTATGGTTAACCACTATTTCATGTGCAAAGCTAATAAGGAATCATGTAATTATTTGTTGTTGTGGTGCCCGCTGACTTACCATTTATGGACAATGATCTATGGTCTTTTGGGAATAAAATGGGCAATAGCGGGTTCCGTGAAAACTGAAATATGGCCATGGACTGGTTTGTGCAAAAAAAGAAATAACTTTATGCTTATTCCATTATTGGTTTTATTGGTGGGTATGGAAGAAAAGAAATTCAAGAGCTTTCGAGGGAAATGAGAAAGATTTCAATTGTATAAGGATAGATGCATTCATACTTTTAGTTTTCTATTGTTAGGTCATGATATTTTTTATTTAGACAAAATTAGAATGGTGTTAGATCATTTAATAGAGATGTAAAGGCAGTGTAAATGTGTGGTACCCACTTGGTACCAATTTTATGATACAACTTTTATTTTAAAAAAAAAAGCCTATAAAAGAGCTGATATGCTCTGAATAATCAAGTTATGCTGAAAATGTGTCAAAAAGTTTCTTAAATGTTTTAACTTAAGGAGATCTTTGACTTCTCTCTTCACAAGCTCATTCTATTAATAAAAATCCCATAAGAAGATCCAAGGTAGGGACCATAACAATATACCAAAAGATGCAGGGGAAAATGCAGGTGCATGGGAACCGGGAAAGGAGAAAGATCCCAAAAATTCTACTGAAACTCAGTCATGTACACCAAACAGGAGCGATTAGAACACAGTAGAGAAAGAAAACCTTGATCTGGTGCACTTCCATTGAAAATGAACTCTCAAATAAAAGAGCAGGAAGAAAAACGGCCAATAGAAGGTCAGGATCAATATCTGCCCCTGCAACAAAACATTTATACTTTAGTTAGAGCTGATTATTTACTATTGAGAAACAACTCCTTTTGAATAATAAACTATCTCAAAACTTAGTTGTCACTGTCCAACCTTGTTTACTCTTGTGAAGTTGATACTGGGGAAAAGTCAGGAGAAAGAAAATATAACTTACAAAGCCGAATGCCATCACCAATCTTTCCCAATTTGTGACTTGTACCATATTCTGCACATAAATCTTTCAATTAGATTTATAAGATTTATAATGAATTATATTATCATTCACAGTAAACTAAAATAATCTTGACTCCAGGTATAAAGCTGAACAAACATCAAGCAGTCTTTTTACGTGGTAAAAACTGAAAAATCTAGCTAATTAAACAGACAAATGAGTGAAAAAGAAAAGGAAGAATTTTCAGACTCTGCATGAAAAAAAGATGGGCATAAAACTAAAATTTGGTCATTGTTAAAACTAAATTTTGGTAATTGCTTAACCAAAATTACGCCATTGGCTAAAGACACACCAGTATACAGTTCCTCAAAGTAAATAGAAAAAGTTGTCCTGCATATTGACTCTGTGCAAATGAAAATAACCTTGTTCAAATTATTATGGGTCATGAGTTATTGGACGAGTCCTTGCCAGTTCTTTAAAAATTAGAATCACGTCTCATATGGCAAAAAAAATCTAAAAATAAGTTAATACGAGTTTCCTTGTCAATGACAAATTAAGGGAAAGTAAACGCAAAAATGCTGACATTGTAAGGAGAAACTCGCATCCTTCTAAAATAAAAAAGGTTTCTGGGGTTGAGACAGTTGCAGTTTTGTAAATGTCAGGCCCAAAACATTGTCATAGGAAACAATTAACAGCCAGGAATTTATTTTGTTTCAGACTGTTACTTCTGTTTTTTGTTTTTGTTTTTTATGAATATGCACTATTACGAAGATGCTGAGGAAAATTAACTAGACTGCCAGCTGTTCTACGGTACGAATTGTTATTGACCACTGTACCCAATGATCGGGTGCAATACAAATAATGCATCGGATTGACCAATGAGCAATAGCATCAATTTCAGATATTCCTTCTTCTCCCTTTTCTCTAAGCTCCTATTCTCCCTCTATCTATATAAATATCTATTTCTTTCCCTCTATATCCTATTCTTCTTCCTGTCCTACCTTTACATGACCTCATAAACCATAATGAGTCAAAATCTTGACAATCTAATATCAAAGTGAAACATTCTAGGTGGCCCAATATCCTCCATTGCTGAGTTGGCCAAGAACAAAGGAAAAGCTGCAATGACAATGCACAGAGAGTGAACCAAGTTGAAGATGGTGTCAGAGGACTATAGGTCAAAGCCTACAAGATTTTATGATTGAATTATATGAGAACATCGATCCTAAGCTAGAAGATACGCTATACGCTAGACACCAAATTGACAGAAAACAACAACCACCTGCAAATGATGCTGGCAGAGACAATGTGATCAATTCTCACAGTAGCTAGGCCAAGAATCCCCCAAGAAGCCAGGTACAATCCTCTAACATCTGTCCCCTTCCAAGGTAATATTTTCAACACCCGAAATAGATACTCCTTTGTTTGAGGGTATTAACCCAAGATCGAGGGTGAGAAGATGTAATTAAGTATTTCCAAGTTTATGGAGTTCCAAACGACCAAAAAGTTGAAATAGTCACCCTCTTCTTGGGAGAGAAAACGAATACATAGTATAAAAGGGTAGCAACCACAAAGAAGAAGAATGGATTAGGCAACATGCTGATGATGATATTTCTCTAGCCACAGTACAAGGCAAAACAACTATTGATGTCCGAAGCTGTGGAGGAAAGGAAGGATGAAAGTACTGAACAGGGAGGGCAGAAGAGACAGAAAAGGATAAAAGACATTGGAGAACCTCCTTGCACACCGTGACAGGGCAAGAAAGTGGCAACACAATCAAATTTTTTGCAAACAATAGATTCCCAGTTAGTGCCGATCTTGATCAATAATGGAGACACCCATACTTCATAGATGTCAAGGTGACTTCAAGGAGCAATGCCCAACTTGTCAAGTCACGATCTTTGAAGGTTTTGGGGGCAAATCACCAAAAATTGACAAGCTAACTCAATACTTTAGAGTTATTGACTACTATATTTTATTATTTAATTATTTTATTAGTTTATTAATTAATTATTTATAACGATGTAATTAGAATTTTATTATAATACTAATCTCATGCAAGTATAATTTTAGTAAAATAGTAATTTTCTTATTAATAAGTTAAAAATTTTATAAATACCATCAGATCTAGCAACCTAAAGGATGAAAAATAAAATTATTAATTTTTCTCCAAAAATCAATATGGTGTCAAAGCCAAAAAATTATTTTAGGGTTTTAATTTCATGATTTTCTTCAAAACTTAAAATAACACCATAAACTGAGTTGGTACCCACTTATCTAGATTTACTCTCATCACCACCCTAGAAAGTTATATGAGAGAGAGAGAGAGAGAGCAAGAAATAGCTCAGATCGCAGCAGTGAGCGGCGGTTGGTAAAAGAGGACACAGCAGAGCAGATTTGCTAAGTGAAGCTTGGATCACGGCAACGGAAGCTTCTTGCACAGCGGAAGAAGGAGATCAGCGCATGGTGATCAGATATAGGTGAAGAAGAGCTCTCTACACAGCGCGCAGCAGAGGCAAACAAATCTGTCCGAAGAAGAAGCCAAGTCAATACGTGTAGTCCATG
>NW_019014690.1:1120469-1130975 GCF_000150535.2 Carica papaya | reverse complement strand
TATGCTTGTTTGATTTTGAGAAGATGCAAGTGGCATTCATTAAGATAACGAGAGGTTGGTGATACAAAAAGTATCGAACAGAAAACTTTGAGGCATCTGACCTAAAAATGATTCATGAAACTACTGTAGAAGGTGAGACAAGGAGCAAATAGTATGATTTACTCAGTACACTGCTAAAGTATAGAGATTGACGAGGACAGGAAGGAAGAGGAAGAAGCAAGAAATGAGGCCTTGAAATTCATGATCCAACTGTACAAGATGTTTTCAATGAGCCTAAATTCCTACAACTAAAGAGGGAGTAGGATCACTCCATTCCCTTGATTCCGAGAGCTACACCAATGAATATAAAGACATATAGATACCCTTAAATAGAGAAATAGATAGCACAAGTGCTAGATAACTTAGTCATTCAACCTACCCACAACCCTTTTGCCTCACCTGTATTGCTTGTCAAAAAAAAGATAGAAGCTAGAGGTTTTATATGAACTATAGACAGTTTAAACAATCATAGACAAATTTACAATACTAGTGATTGACGATTTGTTGGACAAAGGACATGGGGCATTCATCTTCTCTAAGGTAGATCTAAAGATAAGGTACAACCAGATCTAAGTCAAGCCTAAAGACATTCACAAAATGACACTTAGGATGCACCATGAGCATTCTGAATTAAAGGTTATGCATCAGAAGTGCACCTAGAACTTTCTAATAGTTTAAGGATCATGTTTATGAATCCTACTTGAGGAAATCTGTACTAATATTCTTTGGTAACATATTAGTGTATAGCCAAACAATGTGCCACTTAGAACACTTGGAAAAGATGTTTGAGATCTTAAGGTAGCACAATTGTTTACAAGAGAGTTCAAATGTTGTTTTGTGCACTTGATCGCGAGAGAAAGTTGCAGAATGAAGCTACCAAGATGGAGGCAATGTGTCTACACCGAGACAAACAAGCATCAAAGCCTTGAAATGATTTTTGCAGCTCACAGATACTATAGAAATTTTTTTAAAGATTGAGTATAGATCAATCCTTAGCATAATTGTTGTAGAAAATGTCTTTTAATGGAATCAAGCAACAAAATGTCATTTGCAAACTTGAAAGAAGCATGATCACAACCCTTAATTAGCACTCCTAGATTTCTCTCAGCCATTTATTTGAGATGTTGATCCATGTAAAAAGGGAATGGGGAAGACTAATAGCTTTCCTCAGCAAAACCTTGAATCCTAAACATCAGTAATGTGAAACCCAGGATCAATCAATGTGATCAAAAACCCATACATACAATTTAATATGCAAAACTTAATCTTTAAAGAAACTATCCCTACTTAACCCACAATAAACCTATAATTGTAATTTAAGGTATTAGGAAAAAATAATAAGAATTGATAAAATGTTAGAAGAGTCACCTTAATAACTAGAATCAATTTTTCACTCAACAAGAAAGTTGAAGAAACCTCTCAAAGAGCACTCAAAAAGTCGAAGCAATAAGTTTGAAAAGTTATAATTTTATTGATGAAAAACTTGAATTGATGTGATTACAACCAACGTAATGAGGCCTTTATATCATCATATACCTTACTAATTTTACTAGAAACTGAGAACTAAATCCTAGGAATACTTATCTTCAAACTCCATCTAGGACTCTAATAAAAAAAATTAAATCAAAGACTCATAAACATAAATAGATTAAAACTCTTCTCTCTTGAATAGTGTAGGATTCCTTCAAGCATTGTGCCGATTGAAGCTTGTCTTGTCTTGATCGGATTTGAACTTTATTATTTAATGAATTTTTGATGTAGAAGTTGTGTTGAAGATGAGATAATTCCCAGTCATGTTTGAGTAAAAAATGACTCCTTTTCCATGTGGGAATCGGTCAAGAGTGGGAATCTTATTCTCTTTGAGTTTTCACAAGTCAAACATGGTTCCAACACCATTTAAATATAATTTTATGATGAGGAAAAACCAAATAGGACTCTTTAAGCTAGATTTCAAATTTCTAAAGGAATTTTAGCTACCATTCCTACTTGAAGGAGGATCCTTAACCCGATTGGATGATGGAAAAGATGGGAGAAAATTCTGTGGAGAAGTAGAATGTCTCTTGAGTATTTCTCTTGGCCATGTATCTTATATGGCTTGGCATGCCTAACTTCCTCTTGACCGGAAGGAAATCCAAGTCTTTCTCCTTCAAGGATTCAAACTTGAGAAAAAATTTGGAATGCTTCCTTGAGTTCTTTGGTCTCAAACCCATTATATATTGTGTCTAGCCCTTGTATGCTACCATATGGACTTTGTCCCTATCTGAAAACGCATTGGCCGTGTCTTGCACAGTCCATGATGATGTGATCCTTACTTTTACAGCTCATCCCACCTTGGTCTTCCATCACACAACCAAACCGCACCCCACCAAGCTTGGATGATCCATACTGCAACACTCATCCTTTATGGGGCCTAAACTATGGCCTTTCATGCTCATGAGGTCTTGAGATCCATTTTGGAATGAGTCTTCCTCTTCTTTAAGGTGGTCGAAAGCTTCTAACATCAATTGGATGGGTTTTGCCTTGAAGTCGTGAGGTTGCAAGCTCATAGGGCCATGAATTCTCATGTAGCTGTGAGGTGTGAAGGAATGTTGAGTTTTCTTGGGGCCTAATTTAAGTTGGCATTCCCAGTTCGTATCATCCCCTCCTTCCTCAAAACGATTCGTTTTTGAATCGGAACCTTCTTATGTAAGGATTTTATCAACTCTGCTTTAGTGGGAAAAATAGTTTTCAAGTCCTGCAAAACAATACCACTACATAAAGAAAGGTTAAGGTTAGTGAATAAACACGTTTTCTCCTTACCACTTATTTCCTCATGTCCTCCTGACTTTGCCTTAAGAGAATTCTTGATCTTCAAATACCTCATTAGGTGATAGTGGTGCAAAAATAAAACTCTGACCGTTCGTGTTAAAGAAATAGCAATTGCTATAGCCATCATGAACTACATGTTTGTCATATTGTTAGGATTTTTCCAATGGGATATGACTAGCATGCATAGGCATAACGTCACAATGGACTTCATCAGTGTATCGCCCAATAAAAAAAAATACCAACACCCGTTTAGTCATCTTCACTTTCTCACATTCATTCAACCACTATAATCTGTAAGGATTACAATGTTTCATGCACGTCAACTCAAATTTATTAATTAAGATAGTGTTGATTTTAGAGAAAAAATAATAAACTTTATTTTCTCACTTTTTAAGTTGTTACACTCATAATATTTATAAAATTCCTAACTTACTAATAAGAAAATTCTTATTTTACTAGAATTCTAATAATATGAGATTATTATTTTCATAAAATTTTAATTACATAATATTAAATAATAAAACATGGTATTCAACAACCTCTCTCAAATTGGTGCAGAGATATCGCACATACCCAACTTACAAATCAAGTTCTAAAGAGTCATCATGCAATCTATCACAGGCGTACGCGCACTCAACTCGGTTCAAACGGCTTGACTCGTCTCAGTCCAGCTCAAAACGGCTCGACCCGGCTAAAAACAGCTCAGCTCGAATCTACTCTAAAAGAGCTCGGGTTTAGCTCTAAAACGGCTCGGATTTGGTTCTCAACCAGCTCAAACTCGGCTCTAAAACAGCTCAAAATCAGCTCAAAAAAATAGCTCGAAGTCAACTTGACTCGTCTTTCTTTCGGACAGATCTCTGAACATGCGCAGAAAAACAGAATGGCATAGCCTTTTTTTATTGACACTGTAGATGTGTGGCTGTAACTTTTTACCAGCGGCTGCAGTTTTTTACCAACGCTTCCAGATAACTTTTTACCAGCGCTTACAAATGTGAAACTGCACTTTTTATCGGCGTCTGCAAATTTGCGGTTGCAGCTTTTTACCAATGTCTCCAAAATACTGTTGCACTTTTTTACCAACGCTTATGAATGTGCGACTATACTTTTTTACCGTCACCTCCAGAGCGCAACTGCAATTTTTACCAGCGCCTCCACTACCACTGAAAATTACCATAAACACCATAAAACACATCAGTGGGTTCAAATTTGTTTTGGGTGGTGATGAGAGTAGATCTAAATAAAAGAGTACCAACCCAGCATATTGTGCTATTTTAGGATTTGGAAAGAACTCTAAAATTAGAACCCTAAATAGTTTTATTATCATGTTGATTTTGGAGAAAAAATAATTAACTTTATTTTCTCACTCTTTAAGTTATTACACTTAAAGTATTTATAAAATTTCTAATCTACTAATAAGAAAATTCTTATTCTACTAGAATTCTAATAATATAATATTATTATTTTTATAAAATTCTAATTATATAATATTAAATAATTAAATAATAAAATATGGTATTCTACAGGTAGTGATGACAATGTTGATGCAACTTCCTCTATCTATAAAAAGTTAACATATCTTCCCATTCACGAAACATGTAACGACCCCGGAAATATTTAAAGGAAATAAATTATAATTAATGTGCGGAAGCTAAATAACTGTTCAAGGTTTACATTACTTACACAATAACTTAAAGTACCAATTTGTATTCCGGAATTCATCCCTATGAAAGAAATACAAAGAAACAAAGAAATGAACGGCAAAAAAATAAAACTAGCATTCTACTCGCAACCCTCTTACGGATCGGGCTATATATTCTGATCCACTTGATCTAAGATGATTAAATAAGGGATGAGCTACACTAATCCAGTAAAAATATCACACTATATTACCGACACAGAAATGAAGATTGGTAGAAAATTAAAACAACTAATGTAGCACTTAATTTAAACCAATACATTTATTAAAAATAAAACCATTTATCATCCATTTACCGCAGCAAGATTTACAAAAACAACCTATACAGACAATAACATAGCAGTTATCATGATTTCATATGCAATTGGTGACAGGCACACAATCTTTCCTTTTATCGGTCTACTGGTATCCATGGGGGTTCATAAGGATGTCCCCGCTACGCATGAACCCTTTCCTTCGACATTCTCAATTAAAGGGTCGTCCCCCATACTCCATCCGGTATAAGTGTCAAATCACCAAGTCTCGATACCCCATCCGGTATGAGACAACGTTCACGGTAAGGTTCTCTATTGTACCCGATCCGTCCACCATCTCCCAAGATATACAGTAAGGTTGCCGTTTTATCCATTCACTTAATCACACAATTTTTCTGTTTTCCTTTAGTCTCTATTTTGCCAAATCAACCATAATCACATATGCAAACAAACATGCATCAGGGAATGCGATCATATCTCGGTTTTCTAATTTAACAGTAGTTATATAAGGCAGCAATACACGCATTCAAACCATAAAATCGATAAATCAAATATTATCATACATTTAGACTGTAACATAAATCAACATAAATCAACAGTGAATAATTTTCGATTCTGACTCCATTAGTAACACGTAATTAATTATAAATATTTTTTAAATTTCACAAAATACCGTATTATTTAAAATTAAACTTCAATTCCATAACAGAAGATAGGGTGAGGAATTCTTACTCAATTTGGTGCCCGAAAAGCTAAACTGTTCACTGCAACTACAGGCGGTTCCCGAGTTTCCTGAATTTTACTTCGTAAATCAAAACACGCTATAAATACCTACAAATGTCCCAAACAAACCCAAAATCAGTTTCAGGGCCCATTTTGACCAATTTTAGAATTCCAACACGGCAGCTCCGCCGTGCTCCGAAAAGCAGTCCAACTCGGGTCGACTGTTTTCGGCTGTTTTTGGCCATTTTCGGCCAGATTCGCCCGATTTCGCATCAATTCCTGCGAGAAAACATGTTAAGGGGTCTCGGTTGGCCAAAAAAATACAAAAAAATCGAAACTCACAGGCAGCGGGGCTCTCCGGTGCGACGGCTCCTCCGGCTCACGTGACAGTTGGGTGTTTTGTTCCAGTTAACTTGTAGAGAAGGAAACGGTGATCACAACGGTGGAAAAATCATGCAGAACTGGAATCGGGATGGGCCTCATCGGAGGCGTTTGGTGGAATTCCCCCCTGGCAGCAGCGCCGGTCTTTGCCCACGTTTTTCAGCCAATCAGTCAGTCATTTTACTCCGATTTGGCCATGAGTGTGTTTAAAATTGAATACCGAGCAAAAGAAAAAAATTTTACCTTTTTTGGCAGTCGGAAAAAGCTTCGGTACGGCAGCAGGTGGCGGCGGTCTCCTTTCCGACGGCCGGGTCTTCTTCTCCGGCAATGGGGTCTAGCGGCTAGGGTTAGGATTTGGTATGGATGGAAGTTATTTTTATCCGTCCGCTTTTGATCTGCGTCGTCCATTGCGTTTGATTTGAACCGTCTGATCGCGATTAAATAGGGAGTGAATATGAGTCATTCATCGCGATTCAATCTGTGTTGTCCATCGTGATCTAATATGGGTCGTCCGATCGCATTCAAATCTGACCGTCTGATCGCGTTTGGGGAGGGAATGCATCTGGGCCGTCCATGCACACGGGAATGGATCTAAGCCATTCGATCGCGGGCACGCGAATCGCCCGCGTGGTCTCCTGTGTGGCACCGCGTTAGCGTCCGCTGCCACGCAGTGCGTCCTGATTCATCGGGCCTGTTTATTGGGCATCTGACGTGGCAAAACTTCTCTAAATTGCATTTTGATCCTCGGTTTCCGATTTTTTTAAAAAAAATACTCATAACCCAAATTTTCACCCATTTTTCCTGAAATTGTTTTCAGTTTCATTCTCTATCAAAATTATTTCATTTTTACTCCAAAATAAAATTAAAAAAATTAAAAAATTACATTTAAATAAATTTAATTTACATATTAAATTAAATTTAAGCTTGGGCATTACACAACAGATGTGGAAGATATTTTCTCTTTAGTTACTATCTTCTTGCTGACTTAAACACTCAATATTATTCGAATAACCAAAGCTTCCCCCTAAACTGGTATTCAACATCTTTCTTTAACATCCTCCAATAACAGTATGCAGGCAATACTATCATCTTCACTAGAACTCTCATTGTCACCATTATCTTTTAGCAGCATGATTCTCTAGTTAAGATATTGTGATGCAATATGACCAAAAGCGAAATACCTTAAGCATTTGATGGTGTTATGTCTTTTATTAGAAGGAAGTGTTGTAGGATTTCCTTTAGTGTCGGTCACTTTAGCCCTCTTACCCTCAAATGCCTCATCCTTAGCTGGTCATTTAGGGAGGGAATTTAAAAATCCCCTCGCTGCCCTTTTATGTTTAACCACTTCCAAACTTTCATAGTCATGTGCACCATGTCCTCCAATTCCATATAGTGCCACAACTCAATTATGTTGGCAATTTATTAATTATGCCAACTTAAGAACCTTGTCATGGTAGCCTTTGGATCTCAGTTTTTTTTTGCCCTAGTCATTGTTATCTCCATCTCCTTACGGTAATCCTCCATGGACATGGATCCCTGAGTTAGATGTTGCAACTTTTGGTGCATCTCCCTGTAATAGTAAAAAAGTACAAATATTTTTCTCATAATAAATTTCATCTCCCTCCATGTTGAGACAGGTTGGTCTCTGTTGCGCCTTCTATTAGTTAGCAGCTGATCCTACCATATTAGAGCATAGTCAATGAATTTTACAGCAGCTAGCTTGATATTCTTTTCTTCATTGTAGTTATGATAGTCAAAGATAAGTTCTAGTATACATTCCCACTTTAGATAGGTTTCAGCATCATTTCGTCCTTTAAAAGGTGGAGTCTACATTTTGATAGAGTTGATGTTACTATCTCTCTAATCCTCTCTCCAGTAATCCCAATCATCTCTTTTATTCCCATCACATGATTCAGCATCATCCCATGAGGGTTGGTGTCTGACCCGATGTCGGCTAGCGTTTCTTCGCCTTCCTTCCTCCATCTTCGTCTCTAGATTATTGATGGTTGTACTAAGTTGTGTGAACATGGCCTCCATGTAGAGCCTTAGATGAGTAGGTTCATTATTCGCACTTGGTTGAGACATTATAGAATTCCTACAAGAAAATGTTAGTAGAAACTAACACCCCCACAGATTCTCTCGTCTTTCACTTACTTCTCAATCTTCTTCCCTCAAGTTGAGCATCAGCATCAACTTTTTTTGAATTAATATACTCAAGTTTTCTCTCAAGACGCTGCAAGAAATCCTAGGAAAAAAAATTTGTTACACAATTTTAGAAGTTTAGATACACGGATGAAGATGATGTGCATTTATGTATGAAGCTAAATAACTAGAATGCAATTAGTAATTTAGTGATATAATGAAATAACATGCATAATGATTAAAAAAAAAAAAAAACTTAGAGTGCAAGAAAAAAATACGATATTTTTTTGGTATGATGGGTATGAATGGATTAACAAGTAACTTGCAGAACAATAATAACAAATATGTAAGGATAGATTATGCAAGAAAGTAAAATTTATTTTGAGCACAAACTCTTATATAAAATTATGCGAAACTCAGGATCAACCAATATAATTAAAAACTCACACATACAATTTGCATGCAAAACTTAATCTCTAAATAAACCCTCCTTATTTAACCCATAATCAACCTGTGATTGCAAATTAAAATAATTGGAAAAAAGAATAACAATTGATAAAATGTCATAAAAATTATCTTAACAAGTAAATCAATTATTCACTCAACAAAAGGTTGAAGAAATCTCTCAAAGAGCACTCAAAAAGTCTAAGCAATAAGCATGAAAAGCTATGAATTTTATTGATGAAAAACTTGAATTGAAGTGATTACAACCAAAATAATGAGGCCATTATATAGCTATAGGTCTTACTAATTCTACTAGAAAACAAAAACTAAATCCTAAAACTACTTATTTTTAAACTTTATATAGGATTCTAATATAAATAAATAAATTAAAGACTCATAAATATAAAGAGAATAAAACTCTTCTCTCTTGAGTAGTGTAGGATTCCTTCAAGAATTGTGCCGATTGAAGTTTGCCTTGTCTTGATCAGATTTGGACTTTATTATTTAATGAATTTTTTATGTAGAAATTGTGTTGAAAATTAGATAATTTCCAGCCATGTTTGAGAAGAAAAATGACTCTTTTTCCACATGAGAATCAACCATGAGTGGAAATCCTTATCTCTTTGAGCTTTCACATGTCAAACATAATTCCAACACCTTTTAAATATGATTTTATGATGAGGGAAAACCGATTCAGCAAATTCATAAGAGTAATGATAAACCTGGGATTTAAGCAGACTCAAGAAGACCATACTCTGTTCATCAAGCATTCAAAGAGAAAGGGAGTTACTAATATACATTGATGATATTATTAAAACAAAAAATGATGAAAAAGAAAAAGTGACACTAGAATATTGTCTTGCAAGAGAATTCCAAATCAACAAGTCATTGACTTCAATCGAGACTAGGAAGACTTTAACATTTTCATTGATCCTAATGCCTTTGTGATTTCTTCCAATTGCCACAACATCAAAGCATTTCCTCTCAATCACTATAAAATTTCTAGTTTGATAAAATGAGTCGTGCCTGTTATTGTTACAAATCGAAGTAGATAAGAGAAAATTTCTCTCACTAAGAACTTTCTCTCACTACTAACCACCCTAAAACTTTTAGTATTGAACCCCCGTATTTTGCGGTTCTTTTGCTTGGGGTTATATTATCATAACCAAGCGCCCTAATGAATGAAGATTGTATAAAAAGAAAAAAGAAAAAAAAAAAGAAAAGAAAAGTCTTTGAGTTACAAGTTAAGAATTATGTATATAACTCTGTCCATGCTAACACGATTCATTTTTTCGTAAAAAAAACTAGCTTTTAAACCCAATCCGCAACCACTAAACTCCTTTCTCTTAACTAAAAACTTTTATAAGAAACTCTCATTCAGATTGCAGAAATATCATCACCAGAAGTTGACCTTGGAGGCCAACCCCTTCGAAGTCCCCTGACCATCAATGTTTTAGGTAGTTCACAACAGAATGCTTTATGATGATTTCCCGTCCTCATAATTTGGGGCTTCTAAAAGGAAAAACGATTTAAAAATAATATCAACAAATATGAAAAAAATAATAATAAAGAGAGAGAAGAAGAAGTTAGTATTGAATCTGCTGACGAATCTCTTTTCCAGTCTCCTATCCTTTTAGAAATTTGAAGAGACATAAAAAGTTAAATATATTTCCGCTACGTTTCCATAAGTCTTCTTGGAAAGCACATAGAAAATCAAAGTAAACAACAAGCAGTTAACGAATCAAAAGCAGCAAAGCAGAAAGAACCTAGTGATCCAAGACCAATGCCGATAACACAACAAGCGACTGTGTAAGGGACTCTAGTTCCACGTAGAACATGCCTACAAGCAATTCCCAGCACTAAACATATCCCCGTAAAAATGACGGCGTCTACTGGATTCGAACTTTCAGAACGCAAAGGAGAAGAGGTCGAGGAGCTACTCTTCCCTAATACTCTGTATGGAACCAGCACCTCCATGACAATCTCCGCTCAATCGACAATGAAGAAACTGAAAGTCTA
>NW_019014690.1:1099532-1113178 GCF_000150535.2 Carica papaya | reverse complement strand
TAAGTTTCCCAGTTGTAACAATGAAGAACTCATCTTGCTCGGAACAATTTCAGTGGTCAATCCCAGATAGTTTCAAGAATTTTGAGAGCCTTTCTTATCTTTCTCTTTCCAACTCCAGCATTTTTAATATTTCGTCTGCTCTTCAAATCCTGCAGCAATGCAGAAACCTGACTACTTTGGTTCTCACCTTGAATTTTCGTGATGAAGAATTGCCTTCTGATCCTGGTCTGCATTTTGAGAAGTTGAAGGTCCTTGTTATTGCTAGCTGTGGACTTAGAGGTTCAATACCTCAATGGTTGAGCCGTAGCAGCAATCTGCAGTTGTTGGATTTATCCTGGAACCGCTTGGAAGGAGCTATTCCTACTTGGTTTGGCAACTATTCCTTTCTTTTTTACTTGGACTTGTCAAACAATTCCTTCAGTGGAGAAATCCCAAAAAGCCTTACTGGATTACCAAGCCTTATTGATAGAAGTATCTTACTAGAGGAGCCTTCCCCTGATTTTCCCTTTTTCATGAAGAGGAATGAAACAAGAGGGCTGCAGTATAATCAAGTTTGGAGCTTCCCACCAACACTTGATCTTAGTCATAACTCACTTACTGGGTCCATCTGGAGTGAATTTGGAAATCTGAAACAGCTCCATGTTTTTGATTTGAAGAACAATCAACTGTCTGGACCAATTCCAAGCACTCTGTCTGGAATGATAAGCTTGGAAATTCTTGATTTGTCCCATAATTATCTTTCAGGGACCATACCCTCTTCTTTGGAAAAACTGAGCTTTCTGTCAAAGTTTAGTGTGGCCTACAATAAGCTCTACGGTTTGATCCCTTCTGGAGGTCAGTTTCCTACATTCCCAAATTCAGGTTTTGAAGGGAATGATCTTTGTGGTGATCATCGGTTCCCTTGCCAGGAAACTAGTACTAAAGTTCCTTATGGATCAGGTGAAAAATCAAGGAGGAGAAACATTTTTGTTTGGATGGCTGTTGGGGTTGTGCTTGGAACAGCTTTTCTTCTTGCCCTCTTGTTCATGATTGTTTTACGGGCACATAGCCGAGGGGAGGTTGATCCAGAAAGAGATTTTGATGGAAATGAAAAAGATTTGGAAGAACTTGGATCAAGATTAGTGGTTCTGTTTCAGAACAAGGAGGATAACAAAGATCTCTCTTTTGACGACCTTCTAAAATCCACTAACAATTTTGACCAAGCAAATATCATTGGTTGTGGGGGTTTTGGTCTAGTTTACAAAGCTACCCTCCCAGATTCTAGGAAGGTAGCAATTAAACGACTCTCCGGTGACTGTGGTCAGATGGACAGAGAATTTCGTGCTGAAGTTGAAGCCCTCTCAAGAGCGCAGCATCCAAATCTTGTGCTCCTTCAAGGATACTGCATGCATAAAAATGACAGGCTCCTGATATATTCTTACATGGAAAATGGTAGCTTGGATTATTGGTTGCACGAGAAAATTGATGGACTGTCATCTCTAGATTGGAATACTAGGATTCAAATTGCTATAGGAGCAGCAAGAGGACTGGCATATTTGCACCAATCATGTGAACCTCATATCCTTCATCGGGACATAAAGTCAAGTAATATCCTTTTAGATGAGAATTTTGAAGCCCATTTAGCTGATTTTGGTCTTGCAAGGCTAATACTTCCATATGATACCCATGTGACAACTGATCTTGTTGGAACACTTGGTTATATCCCTCCAGAGTATGGACAAGCTTCTGTTGCTACTTATAAGGGGGATGTATATAGTTTTGGTGTTGTCCTTTTGGAGCTTCTTACTGGGAAAAGGCCCATGGATATGTGCAAGCCAAAAGGGTCACGGGATCTGATCTCCTGGGCGATTCAGATGAAGAAGGAAAACAGGGAAAATGAGGTATTTGATCCATTCATTTATGACAAACAGCATGATAAGGAAATGTGTCTGGTTCTTCAGATTGCATGTATCTGCTTAAGTGAATGCCCTAAAGTGAGACCAACAACTCAGCAGCTAGTTTCTTGGCTTGACAACATTGAGACAACGTCTAGCATTCTTATTATGTAGCTGTGAGAAACTGGGGTTGTACAGGTATAGAAAGTTCTTTACAAACATTGTGGCAGATAGTTCATAGCCATCCCTATTTTTGTGTATGGAATCGCGATCTTATTGTAAATAAACACCGATATACTTGTTCTTGGTGCTCTCTTTACCGAGAGTACAGGGATCTAACCAAAATGCTACAAAACCAGTTGCCAAAACAATGTAAGTCCTTTCATCGCCAATTAGTTCTTTTGTTAATTTTGATTCTCAATCATGTATAATAATATTTCTGATTTTTTTTGTTATGAAGGTTGAACATAGTGGAAACAGAATTACAAGTTTTACTTCAATAATATCTGAGGTTGATATCCTGGATAGATGCTTTAGATGCCTTTAGTTGCAGTTGAAGCCTGGGATATGATCCTTAAGCTACTTTCATTTTTTTTCTCAACCATCCATTTTGCTTCTCATGTTGCAGAAACTAGCCAGATTTATATGTATGCTTCATTGCTTCTTTGTAGAATTAGGAGACAAGTGCATGTATAGGTTTCTGTCTTATAATTGAAAATTTTTGGATAGACGGAAACAAGCAATGAAATTGCTAATAGTATAAACAGTAAATCTTATTATTTTTTTCTGTAATTTAAACTTCTAAAGTAATTGACCATTAAATTGATTTAAACTCCATTAGGCCCATTTTTAAAAGTTCAAACTGTGAGAAGGAAGCTTCCTTCAGGGGAAGAAAAGTAAACAAAAACCATGAAAATGAAGTTTCATTTGCCAGAATATTCTTTTTTATTCTCTGAGCGAGAAGGTTTTATTGGATTCTACTGTTGAATGTTAAAACGTCGTCGGTTAGATAATTAGATCAACCGATCCTGTGGGAGTTGTCTGGTCAAAATATAAATCTGTGTTGGATCAAATGGTTTATAATTCTTGGTCATTAAAGTTGTTATTACAGACTGGAGAATTCTCTCCAAGTTTTTCAGGACGGCCTACCGACTTGGTTATATTCTTTTCCACCAACCTCAATTTTGTGTTTTTTATACCATTTTAGAACTTTGACCATTTTTTTTTTTTTTTTTGGGTCAACAACTTGAAAATCAACCCAGGTACATCTAATATAATCAAGTATCGTGTGCATATATATATATATATATATATATATATATATGTATATGAACAGATGGCGGTTCAACCCGCTTAGCAAAAATAAGGGAAAAAAATTAAAGAACAAAAATGGCTGGTCAACTTGTGCTGGTTTACCCACGGCGTCGTTGAATGTCTTTTTCCTTTTGTCTCATTCCTTGTGAAATCAAGAAGCATGAGGTTTAAAAAACATAATGCAAAAGTCAATAATTAATTAACAATAAGAATAAGTTGGTGCATGTGAATGTTTAAGCTTGTGTTTATTTATATGAAATTTATACTTATTTATCTTATAAAATCATAAAAATTATCTTTGAATTGATGAACATTAAGTTAAATTTAATAAATATGAGCTCAATCTTTATTATCATTTAATATAATTTTATATTTTTAAATTAAAATGAATATAAATTTTAAAAGTATATTCAAATTATGAATTTATTCTAGATGTAGTCTAAAGTTTAGTTAATGGGCTTTTGTTTTTGTTTTTGTTTTTTAAAAAATAATTAATCAGTTTAGTTTTTAAATAGTAAATTTATATTATTTTATTATTATATTGATAAAACTGTAATAATTAAATTAATTTTTATTAAAATGAATTATTACGATTTTAACAAAATTAATATTATCTAACGAATTTAGATAGCAATAAAAGAGTTAATATTCGATATACCGTTTTAACGGGAAAAAAAAAACAAAGGAAGGTGAAGAGAGCACTAACACTTTCAAAACAAAATAGGCATAAT
Source organism: Carica papaya (assembly GCF_000150535.2). The sequence continues at coordinate 1,109,259 of NW_019014690.1, read as the reverse complement.
CAACTTCTTCACTGCAAACAAACAAAGCAATCTGGGCCATTCTATGCTCCCTCATCAATTATTTCATTCAAGACTTTCCCAAAATAGAAATATTCTTCTATTCATTCTACTTCCCTAATACTAAGTTTCAGCATTATTCTCTTTGTCAAATACTTATATATATATATACACATATATGTATAGATCAATAGTGGGTTTTCTTTTCTCGTAAAGCAGAAGCATTAAGCATATAAATAATCTCAACCTAATCCTTCATTCACAAGGCATCATTTGAGGTTAATAATGAATTTGACAATTGATTTACATTGTTCTGCAAATCACTCTTTACTACCCAACCCAAATTCCTTTCTTGGAATTATTTCTTCATTGAATCATGATTGTTTTATTCTTTTTGTAGACCTGTAATTTCTCCACAGAAATTTCCTGGGTCTTTCTTGATTTTCTATAACCCTTAATGGCTGTGTTGAATCTTTGCACAACCAAATTGAGTGGTGGACTGATTATCTTGCCAACCAACATGTTGGGCATCAATTACCAATACCCACCTTTTCATTATCATATATTATATACATTATGCCTCTATCATCATAAATCTATATATATATATATGTATATTATGATTCATATTCAAGATGATGGATAGAGATTGATCCTCTTTCATAATTAAAGTGCTCACATGGAGCTTCCCTAGCCTTTGAAAAAACTAACCGAAAGCTAAGAGACTTTGATGCTCTTGAAAGTGCCACAGTTGAATAATTGCCAAGATTTATAAGTATCCAAGAGAAGATAGAGATTGGTAATATAATACTAACAATATATAAAGTCAAGTTTAGAAACAAATAAAATAATAACAAAATCATGATTTGAAAAAGCAAGTTTTTGAGAATTCAACGATCAGAGAGAGAGAGAGAGATAGAACTATACATACATATATATGTACAGACACACGCATATGCTTGAAAAAGTAGGTGAGTCATAAAAACCCAAATGAAGATTTTCCAAAATAAATTTGGACATCCGACATTGAAAAGTTGTGTGGAATCGCACTAAGAAATTTCATGGGCCACTACATTCAATTGCATAAGCAATAAAATTTTATAAAAGAATATAAAGAAGAGAAAGCTAACCTTTAAAATTAAAACAATGGCATATTTTGTGATGTACCCAACGTATATTTAATACACAAATGACCTGTTTTCATTGTTTCTTTAAGGGATCCACAATTACCCAGAAATAAAAAATTCATTCTTTGAGTAGGATGTAGCTAGTGCATCACCCACAAAGGCAAATAGAAGGTAGTTGAAAATCTTCCTATTAATCACAGGATTAGATTGTGATACAGAGCCATCTCCCACTTCATGAATCCACTAGAGGTTTCAATAATGCTATAATCCAATCCAAGCTCATCCAACATTAAAAAAATGTTAAGCTTGCAAAGTCATGATTTTTCAAAGTTCAATTTTCCCTGCAGAAAAAAACTTTTGAACTTTAGATTAGATTAAACTGCCTTCTAAAAGCTAAAAAGAAAAAGAAAAGACTAGCAACCCAGTTATTAGAAAGATAACTTGAAAAAGAAGGTTCTTACTAGTAGTAGTAGGTCAGCTCTGCATCTCTGCAGCAATTGAGAAATATTTGAATGAAAACTGCATGCAAGATACATCTGAATGACTACAAAATCTGTCTAGTAATCAAGATCATCATGCTTGTGATAGATTTAACTGAAAAGAAAGGAACACATACCATAAAACATGAAATGTGCAAAGCTATTCAGCTCCCTATATTCATTCCATCTGTGGAAAAGTCATTAACTGGACTTGCGTGCCCAAATTGATGCATAAAAACCTTTTTCTTTTTAATTTTTGCTCTTTCATGCTTATTGATGATTGACTAAACAGTATACACCTCTTGATGCATGTACACATATGCATGTGTACGCATTTATTACGGTACATATCTATTTCCAGAAAAAAAAAACCCTGCAAACTCAAACAATTGCATCTTTCTTCGATGAATTTTCAGCAATCTTACAAACAATGATCATATGATAAAACATCATAACATGATGAGATCTTCGAATAAAGGGAATGCTTCTGTCCACAGAAAACTCTACTTAATATCAAGCATTGGATGCCACGTTATCTTCCATTTCATGCACAACATCACTCTCTTAGAGATTATCTGGAGGACCATTTCCAAACAACATATCAGTGGCTTAATCTGATTCAAGGGATTCTACTCATCATCTGATAGAGACCAACTGAGAATATCTATATTTTTCTTTATGCTTAGGTTTCAGACTATAGGGTAGAACACTCAGAATGACCTTTAGCATGTCAAAGTACACAAACATATACATAAGCACTCTTCTATAAGCAAATGTCTAATAGAAGATACAAACCTGTAATGTAAAAGCCTGGTTAGAACTGAAACCTGGCAAGATCATATTGACTGCCCAAACTATGCATATGTTTTGCGTCCCAAATGTGTTTTGATTAAATTCTATTCAACAGAAAAAGCAGAATGCCTTTTAATTGAATTTTCAAAAAAATCTTGCTTTGAAGCATAAAAAGATTCAAGCTTGTTAGATTCTTATCCAAAAGAATATGTCTGACAGAATATTAGGCAGCACCAAGCTACCAAATCTTAAAGCAGAATTAACTTTGATATCATGTTAGATTTTCATACTTGGTCGATATCGGGTCATCTTTCTCTCGGCAGAGACTACATAAAATTTAAATCCCCATTTGACTCAAGTTTTAGTTTGTATGTTCATCTTTGAAACGCTTAGACCCCCACCTGAATTTTCTGGGGCAGATTTGAATTACGGAAAAAGGTGGAAGTAGTTCAAAGGTGGAAGTATTTTTTCTGATCATTCTTTAATTTCAACTTTCTTGTACAATTAAATGGCTTCCCATATTTATAATATTTTTATCTCTAACTATTTTAGTGATGAAAAGTTAGCCTTCCACTCCATACTGATTTTTGAAAATGGAAGAACAGCTGTGCTTGTGATTATGGCATGATAACTAATATTCAAAGAGAGAAATTCCGGTATCTTTTTTTATTAAAAAAAAAAAAAAGTGATTCATGGATTTTTAGGGTTACATTGTCCTGTCTCTAGGTTGGGAATCTATGGATCAGTTGAGTAAAAATTTTATCTCTTCAGTTTCTAGTGCTATATAAACTTTGATGTTGTGTTGTGCAGGTTGGATCCAGTAATATGGTACATTACCCATCCAATATGCAGTAGAATCTTTTTTAAAGATCACGATTTGCAAAAAGATTGAGGCAGCCTCAAGTGATTTGTATTTATCCAAGCATGCATAAATAAGAAAAGGTCTTTAAGGCTCATGCATTTAGCATTTTCAGAATCAGTGATCTCTAGTTTCAGACTGATGTATTTTATGAAAAGGTCATTCTCTTCTTTATGGAGAGGATCCTCAGAACTTTCTCGACTTTTTGGCTAATTCTTTCTTGCATTTTCTTTTTCTCTTGCTAGTACAGATGGGGCACCCCTTGATGCCCTTGGTTATAATGCTCCATTTCCTTCTAAAAGAACAATAAAAAAAAAGAACAGAGATCCAGGTTTTATGCAAAGAACAGGAAATCAATGACTTCTACTACATCAATATCATAATCTATAATACACTTTAAAATAATGAGTCCAAGAATATCAACATTTCAAACTAAATAAGATAGCTGTTAGACATCCACACGACCTATGATTAGTGCTATTGCTCTATGGGACAGTAATTTTGGCAAGTACAGAATGCTTAGTTTAGTAATATGAGAGAAATTGGTTTTCGGATGAGTTACTGTAAGTTTGTAAGAATGATGAGGTTTCAATGAAGATCGCCTTCTAAGTCCATCCAACTTTAAATTATGAGATACATTATTCTGAAGCTTACAGGTGTTTAGAGGTCCATCATTAAAGCTTGCAACTTCTTTTAACTATCAAATGTAAGCTTCCTTGTGCATTAGGAGAATGGACATGCAAAAAAATGAACTTGTTATTTTAAGAAATCGACTCAATTTAATATTTCATATGCATGTCTTTTGAACTATATAGGTCGTATTATTTCTTGGATTGCATGCTCAATGTGTACAAAAAAGAACAAATTCATAGTGTTCAATCATATCACTGATCATGAAAGGCTTGTAAATGCCAAACTCACTAGATTGACACGCTGAATGTTTTACGACAATGTTTTTATACTATTTTCACTTAGAAAGAATTGCAAATAAATCACTTGAATACTTTTGCAGAGAAATAAGTGAGCCCTTCATGGCTTTTGCCTGTAAAAGACCCTTATGAGTCCTCTAAAATAAACGTTGATTTGCAATATCAGTGGACCATAGGCCCTTGGTTGTTGGATCTAATCATCCACGGAAAATAAGAAATTCAACATATCTTGACCAACTCAGTTAAAATAGGATTGGTCCCTTAATAAAATTTGATTAGAGTCGAGCAAAGATTGCAATTCAAGGTAAATTCATGATGTAAGCATGATTTCTTTAGGATTTAGTCCAGTATTTAGAAATTAATTAACCAATAAACATGTGTACTTGATCTGTGTCCCTAATCGTGTATATGGGTTATAAGACATGATGCATCTTCCTCTTTGTTGATGTGTCTTGAATTTTAGCAATATTTATCTATATTTTGGAGATAATTTATTTAAGTTTTCTTTGTATTTATACTGTGAAATATTTGATGTATATCTTATAAAGTTTTTATTTGTGAAAAACTCTATTAGTTTCTCTACAAATAGGTTTACTAATCTATTAGTGATGTATTCTCATATTACATAGTAAAATTCTTTCTTATCAGTCTTATCGTGTATGTAGGCACATTACCGAACCATATAAAATATTTATATTCTTTTCTTTCTACTTTTATTTTGGTGTGATTGTACATACTTTAGGGATTAATTTTTTCCAACAAGTTGTATCAGAGCTCGGATTTGAACTGGGTTAGAGAGAAAAAGAGTGTACAGATCTACAGATAAATAAGATAGAGAAAACAGAGGCGGCAGCCACCATGGGTGGTAGATAAGCTCAAATCCGCGTGAGGAGTGGCAATTTTTCAAAGAAGAAGAACCAGTCTCACGTCCAATTTGGAACTAGAAGGTCCACAGGTGGCAGTGGCTGGTAGGGGTGTCCAGAAGCTCGTTAGATCTGCAAGGAGAAAGAAGGAGCCACAGACGGTTTTGGTTTTGGCTAGAAATAAAAAAAGAGGTCGGATCTGACTAAAGTTGCTACTGTTCGCAACAGATGGACGAAGAGAAGCCAGAAGAAGTCGTTTGTGCGCAAAACCAGGGCCAGAGAAGGAGAACCTGCATTGGAGAAGACGAACTAGCACGACAGCACCCCGTTTACTCGAGGCCTATTTTGTAGTGTTTTCAGCAGTTTTTCAACGTATTTTCACCAGATCCGTCGAGTTGCACATTTCTATGCCTTTTTGGTGTTTTCCGGCGGCAGTAAGAGGCGACTAGCGACCACGCGTGAAATCTCCAGCAGTCGCACATGTGACAGTGCGTGGAGGAGCGCGTGGTAGTGCGTGGAGGAGCATGGTGGCGCGTGCTATATTCCGGTGGTAGTGTTCGACAATTTTCCATGCAATGGTGACTCCCTGTGAGTAGTTTTGCTTTCTGACTGTTTTTTTTTCTCTATCTAATTTTTTGGTTCACAATTTAGAGATTCGAGATGACATCCACAAAATATAAGATAAAAAAGTTTAATGGTAGTAAGAATTTCAGTCTGTAAAAGACTAGAATAAGATCGTTTCTAGTACTACAAGATTTGTGGGGGAGCAATTGAAGAAAGATATCATGAGGGTATAAGAAAGTCGAAAAAGCTAAGTATGCATGATAGAGTCTTATGTGCGATTTTATGAGTGTCAATGATAATGTCTGCGAGAGATTGTTGAAGAAATTTCAACTTCAACTGTGTGGAAGAAATTGAAAAGTTTGTACTCTGTAAAATCGCTGATGAACTATCTTTATCTGAATAAAATACTGTATAATTTCAGAATGAGTGAAGGTATGCCCATTAAACAACACCTTAATGAGTTTAATTTTTTAATTATGAATTTAAATAACATAGATATTAAGATTGAAAATGAAGATCAGGTATTGATTGTTCTGTGTTCATTACCATCTTCTTATGAGATTTTTATTGATACTCTACCATATGGAAAAATTAGTATTTCACTAGATGATGTTAGCAAGCACTAAAATCAAAATAGTTACAAAAGAACTTTACTGAGTATAGAACAGAATAGGAATGTTTGGTAAGCAGAGAAATAATACAGAGAATGGGCAAATCAAAATCTAGAGGTAAAAAAAAAAAATTATTTTGAGTGTCGGGAGAAGGGTCACTTTAGGAGATATTGTCCTATGTTGAAGAGAGAAAATGAGCATGAGAGTTTTACTAATATAGTTGACAAAGATAATTCTGATGATAGTGATAATAGCAATATTGTGGTAGTTCTATCTGTGAATTCGGATAATAGAAAGAACTACTGAATTCTTGATTCTGGTCCTATATTTCACATGTGTCCATATAGGTATTGGTTTGCTACTTACAAGTAGATGAGTAGTACCGCGTATATAGAAGATGACAGTTCATTATTTATAGGTGGGATTAGTAATATTAGATTAAAAATGTTTAATGGTATCATCAGAACTATTAAGTGTTGGTATGTTCCTCAGATGAAGAGGAATTTAATTTCTCTTTATACATTGGCGACTCAGGGTTATAAATATCATGCAAAGGATGGTACTTTTAAAGTGTATAAAGGCTTCGAGATACTTATGAAAAATAGTTTAGAATCTAGATTTTATATTCTTTAGGAAAATTTAGTTTCAGGGAAAGCTGCTGTAGCATTAGGGAGCAGTAATTAGAATCAATTGTGGCATCTACGTTTGGGTCATATGGGTGACAAGAGGTTATCTGTTTTAAGTAGGCAAAGTTTGTTGAATTGGTATAAAGAAGGACCTTTGGGTTTCTGTGAACACTGTGTGTTTGGCAAGCATATCAGAGTGAAATTCAATAAAAAAGCAGTGCACAAGATCAAAGGTATGTTGGATTATGTTCATTATGACTTATGAGGTCCATACAGAGTTTATTCTAAGAGTTGTGTCAGGTACTTTATGACATTGATTGATGATTACTCTATAAAGGTATGGGTGCATTTTTTGAAATCCAAAGAAGATGTATTTTCAACATTTGTTAGATGCAAAACCATGATTGAGAAACAGACAGAGAGGAATATTAAGTGTCTTAGGACTGACAATGGGTTAGAATTTTGCAATCATGAGTTTAATGACTTCTGCAGTACGAAATGTATAATGAGACACCGCACTTGTGTTGGGACATCACAACAAAATGGTATTACAGAACGCATGAATAGGACGCTTTGTGATAGGCCATGAAGCATGTCGTCTTATTCAGGTGTGGGACAAGAATTTTATACTAAAACTATGAATGCTGCTAGTTTCTTGACTAACAGATCTCCATTCATAGCTATTGAGAGTAAGACTCTTTTTGAGATATGGTCTGGGTTACATGTTAATTACTCTCAATTGGGAGTGTTTGGTTGTCCTGCTTATGTTCATGTTAGGGATGGTAATCTTGAGCCAAGGGCAAAGAAGTGCATATTTTTGGGGTATGCATCTGGAGTGAAATGCTATAGGTTGTGGTGTAGTGATCCCAAGTCTTCGAGGTTGATTATCAACAGAGATATGACATTTAATTAGTCTGCTTCATTAGAATGTCAGAAGGGGAAGACAATAACAAAATCAGATCACAATGTCAGAGAACAAGCAAAATTTGTAGTTCAGTCCAATGGTCCAGAGAATGAAGTGCATGATCTTAATCAAGAAGGTGGTAGTGCACCTGATCAGTAACAACCATATAGTATTATAACAGGCGGAGAAAGAAAACAAATTAGACGACCACAGAGGTATGAGAATCTCGTTGCATATAACTTTTTAGTTGCGGGACCAGTTGATTTGTAGAAACTAGGCAGTTCAGATGTTGATCAGATGATTGGTGTTGTGTGTGAAGAACTTGATGACAAATGTCACTTTATTCAGGGATCAAATAGCAAGTTTTGGTGTGCCCTAAACTTGGCTAGAGTATGTGATACTCAATAGCGCCCAAGTGGGGACATGTTGAAAAGACGATGCGACAAGATGGTTAGCTGCTTTAATGATGGAGGAAATTCAAGCCAAGGAAAAGATTTATTGGTGTGTCTTGAATTTTAGCAATATTTATCTATATTTTAGAAATAATTTATTTGGATTTTCTTTGTATTTATCTTTGAAAATTTTTTATGTATATCCTATAGATTTTTTATTTTGGAAGAACTTTACTAGTTTCTTTATAAATAAGTTTGCTAACCTATTGGTGATGTATTATCAGATTTCATAGTAAAATTATTTTTTGTCGGTCTTGTCCGTGGATGTAGGCACAATGCCGAACTACGTAAAATACTTGTGTTCTTTTCTTTCTGTTTTTATTTTGGTGTGATTGTGCATGCTTTAGTGATTAATCTTTTTTAACACTCTTCTTATACAACTTGAAAATAGGCACTCAATATTTAGAATCATTTACCTGTATCCTAGCAACAATACTAATAAAAAAAAGATGAATGCTTCAGAAACATATACTCATACTCCTGTATAACATATTCTTTTCATTTCCCACTAAACCATGAGATCATATCCATTTGCAGTATGAGTCCAAACTGAATGTCTCTTATTTCATTTTCCTATAAATCTAATGGAATATTCCATTTAGCTAATGTATGAATCAAAAACCCAGTTTGACATTTTGGCCAAGAAAAACAGGGAATGGTACATCCACTTGCAGTATGAATAATAAGTTACTTTCTTTTATTTCAAATTCCTAGAAATCTAATGGAGCATTCCAGTAGTTCATGAATGAATGAATCAAGAAAGTTATTTTGACAGTTTGGCCAAGATATGCATGAGTTTGAGTCCTATACAATTCTCTTAAAAGAAAAAGGATCAGCAGCAAACAAAATTATTTCGAAGTGAGCTTTAAAAAAATAAATATATTGTAAATGTCAAGCAAAAAACACTAAAGCAATGTCTTATGCTTCATAAACAAGCCACTAAAGCTTAATGTCTTATTCTTCCTAACATAGGGTACATCAACATTCCATTTTTCAGTGCATTTGATCTTCCAGACCTAGTTCCAACGCATATTGCTCATGTTAAGTGTGTGCTTACTTATGAAGTTATAAGCAAACTTACAAGTGAGAGTGCCTTGCTCGTTAGAAACCCAAACGCAAGCAATCATTAGTAGAGTCTTCAAAGGGAAAAATCATGTGAATAACTTAATATACTTAGATTGAGACTGTTATAATTTATATAGTATTAATTGTGTAAATTTAGTTAAATCTAGTCACAGAAAATTCAATCTTACTGCAAAAAACAACCAAATATAAAACATAACACAAAAACATAATTTTTATATGAAAACTCTCTAATATAAAAGGAAAAAACTACGGATCAAACTTCAAATGAAATCCACAATTAGGAAATTAAAGAGTAAAACATCCCAAGTTAACCACTTATATAATTAAATTTTATAGATATTTTCTATTTTATTTGAGTTGATTTTGATTGATTTTTGCCACATATGTTGTTGGATTGACTTTGGTACTTTTCAGGAATTATTTTTGGGACTTGAAAGC
>NW_019014690.1:1076325-1087415 GCF_000150535.2 Carica papaya | reverse complement strand
GCATGACCATCAAGGTGATTCATAAAGACAAAATAGGAAAACTATGTCCAGCGGAGAGTTTACAAAGATGGAAAACAAGAAGCTAAGGATGCCTCCCCCACATGGCAATCATCCCAAGGAAGAAAATGAGAAACATTCCCCACCTTCAACTGAAGATACACATTTTGCAAATGGTCTTTTGACCTTCTAGAAAAACTACTTCAGAAAAACACAAACTCATGATTAGCAAATCACTCAATTTATGCACTATGCCCAAAAGTTAGAAATAAATGTCAGACCTTGTCAGTGATACCGATGCTCTTACATGACAATCAATCCCCATTCTTTACAGAGCCCGTGTGGGTTAAGTAGAAAAATCTTAATTTGCATGTCATATCTTTTTTTCTTAAAAAATAAAAAGTATAAAATATATCATTAAATACAAGCACAACGGGATGCAAACCCATGTACAAAATTATTTATATATCAGTAAAAATATCAGTTAGTTCTCCCAAATTCTTCATGGAATACAATGGTTGACTCATAACCAAAAAACCTAAGGTTTGGAACCATTTGTCTCGAATCTTATTAATATCCTCTTCCACCCCATGAAAGACTCTCCTGCTCTTTATTTCTACATAACCCAAAAAATTCTAAGGGAAATAAGCCCCAAATATTTTTTCCAGGCAGTAATACCCTTCCATGCCATCCATCACAATTCCAGCCATAACCCAACTGAATCCCATAATCCCATATGCCATTGACCATAAATTATATGCGAATGGGCACATCAGTTTACCATGATCTTTCAAATCCTCATTAGCTTATTGATGGTCAATATACACCCACGACCTGCTTCCCAAGCGAAAGAAGCTACCCTAGGAAGGGTATTCACCCTCCAAATTCGCCTAAAAGGAAAATTATTCTCGACATGTTCTTTCTTGTCAAATATCTGTAGAAAGATCCAACAGTGAAGTTCTCAATTGCACTAAGGTTCTAAATTGGTTGGTCATAATTCTCTTTCAGTGAAACCAACACCAAAAAATTCAAGAGTGATTCATATTCGTTTATTTCTCAGTCATCGAGATTTCGCATTGCCTCCACATGCCACTCCCTACATCCTCCACCGTCTCTAAATGACTCTTTAACACAAAGCTCCTTATATTGCGCAACTGCAAAAAACCATGGGAACCTGGCTCTCAATGCACCTCCTTCAAGCCAAAATCCGACCCAAATCCAATTCTCTCCCCATTTCCAATTCTCCAATTGATGCATTTGAAAAAATTTTCCTCTCCCACATAGATATTTTTTTGCAGCCCCGTACAGTGTGGTCTAGACAAAACTCTGGAGTAGCACACTTTATCCATCGTACCAAACTTCGCCTCTGTAACCTTCCTCCATATAATGCCTCTTTTTTTTATAAAGCATCATATCCACTTCCCCTAAAGCACTTGATTCATCCTAGCTAAAGATCTCAAACCTAATCCCCTCTGACTTAGTAGTTTTTAGTCACATCTAATGCTACCAAGTGGTATTTCCTTCTTTCCACCGAGCTACCCGAAAGGAATCTACATTGAATTGCTTCTAATTTCTTGACAATATTCGTTGCAATTGTTAAAAGGGATATGTAATAAATAGGAAGATTGGACAGTGTGCTTCTTATGAGAGTTAGGCATCTATCCTCGGAGAGTAGATTCCTCTTCTACTCTACAAGTCTCCTCTCAAATCTTGCAATAACAGGATCCCACATCCTCGCATCTTTGTAATTAACACACAAAGGCATGCCCGAGTATTTAATTGGTAGTTTCACTACTTTACATCCTAAAAACTTTGCTAATCTGTTTGAATTTGCATATCATATCTTAAGGTTTCAAAATTTCCACATGCACATTTTAGGTTGTGTCAGACCAACATCTAGCATCAATCTTGCATATGGTTGAGCCAGGCCAAGTTATAGTTTTTCTATATCTACTTCACCGACTATAAATGTCACTACTAGTTCAGAACTTTGAAGACATACCACCTTGTAGAAAGGCCAAACCATGCACGACTAGGACACATACCAAAAAAATTTAGCTCCTATCCTACAAACCTTCTAAACATAGACCGCCAATCATGGTTAGTAATATGCTGAACTTAATATGCTGAGACTTTTCAAAAAGTTGTATGCAAGAGAAAGAAGTATCATTATCGTGGTTTGAAGAAAAAATATTAATTTTGCTTCTATTAAGCATGTAGAAAAAGATAGGTTCTTTAAGCTAATTATGCAATTACAAGTTTAAAGCGGATGAAAAGACAAAAAATTAGTGGCATATAGATTTTCTTTCACAAAAAGAAAGAGCACATATTATGTTCCTCCGTCCATGCAGAATTCATCTGTAACAATATGTAACATACTGATAGTATATTTTATGTAAATTAGATTAAAGGGTATAAAGGTAAAATAAACCCTATATAATTAATTGTCTGTTTAATTTTCTATTCTAAAAAACATGTATATATAGGACTTGATTGTTAATAAAATACACAATCAACCATTTTTAATATGGTATAAGAACTCTAGATTAAAAACCCTAAACATTTTACAAATTATATTCAGCCTTCATTCTCTAAATAAGAAAACCCTAAAAGAGGCCAGCCTACATCCTCGGCCACCATGAATCCAGCAGCTAACCATCTTTAGAGAATTCCTCTTCCAAAATCACATCCCAAAACAATATTGAGTGGAGCAGTCCTTACAAGCACCTATATTATCAACCGCTTATCTTCTAGCATTCTAGACTTTAAAAACCCTCTTGAAGCATTCTCCAAGTTTTACACTACTATTCTGCCAACCTGAAGTCAGCACTTTCCTCAATCTACGGTGTACATTACTCTCTTTCCAAGCAAATTATAAGGATGGATCAAGCTGTCTCCGGGCTTTGTATTAATATGGGAAAGTCTGAATTAGTCGGTATGGGGCTAATAATGAAGCCGATTCTCTTGCCCGTGTGCTGAACTGCAAAGTTTCCCAACTTCCTATCAAATATCTAGGTGTTCCCCTTGGTGCAAATTATAAGGATGGATCAAGTTGGGATCCGGTCATTGATCTATTTGAGAAAAGGCTTGCAAGTTGGAAAAGGAACTTCCTTCCTAAGGGTGGAAGATTAACTCTGATTAAAAGCATCATTTCCAATCTTCCAACTTATTTTCTTTCCGTCTCACCATCCCGGTCATATTGGCTAAAAGACTTGAGAAGATTCAATGTAGATTTCTTTGGGGCAGTGAAGAAAATAAGAGAAAACCCCACCTTGTAAAATGAGATAATGTGAAGAAGACACAAAAATGTGGAGACTCCGGATCTAAGATCCCTCACCACAATAAACAAAGCTCTCCAAGGCAAATGGATATGGATATTTCGGAATGAGGGTGATAATCTGTGGAAAAAAGTCATAGATTGCAAGTGGAATTTAAGCGATAGGCAGAAGCTTCACAACGGGGGACATAACACCTATGGCAAAAGTCTTTGGAGAGGCATTACAAACATCAGTAATAGCTTTTTCGACTGTTTGGTTTGAGCTGCAGGCAGGGGCAGTAAAATTTTTTTTGGGACTGACCGATGGTGTGGCCCATCCAAGCTCCAGAACCGATTCCCCCTAATTTATGCAATCTCCAGAGACAAGAACATGTTGGTAGAAAAAGCTTTTGATGTTGAAAATGGCAGTGGATGGAACATTGCAATTAACAGGAACTTGCAAGACTGGGAGGTTGAAGAATATGAAAATCTATTATCATTCCTTGCCGAGTTTCAACCCACCAATAAAGAGGATAAGCTTCACTGGTCTCTCAGTAACAATAGCTATTTTTCGGTCAAAACATTCTATTACCATTTGGCTGGCCAAAATGAGGTGAGGAATTCTGATTTTTCGGCAAAAATGATTTGAAAGACCAACGCCCCCTGTTGCATTTCCTTTTTTGCTTGGGAGGCAGCAAGAGAACGGATCCTTACCATCGAAATTCTTATGGAAAGAGGTATAACCTTAACCAATAGATGCTTCTTTTGCAAAGAAAATGCAGAATCTTGCATTCATCTCCTACTTCACTGCCCTTTCACTCAAAATTTATGGACCGTGGTCTATGGGCTCCTTGGTATTAAATGGGTTACTGTCGGCTCTATAAAAGATGAATTGAAGGCTTGGTAATTTCTGTGTAAAGGAAACAAGAAACTTCGACTTATTCCTCTCACTGTCTTTTGCATCCTCTATAAAGAAAGAAACAAAAGAGCTTTTGAAGGCAAAGAAGAAAGCTTTAGCAACATCATGGACAAATGGTTTCACTTTTTGGGTCCATTATTCTAGGACATAACCTTCTTAGCCTTGATTTTCGTTTTATTGTAAATATACTCATTGACTTGTAAATTTTTTGTACATAAGCGGCACCCCCTAGGTGTCTACACTCAATACAATTTCCTCTCTTTTATCTCAAAAAACAAAAGAAAACTCCAAGTTTTATCCAGAAATAAGTATCACAAACCATCTTCTCAGATATTTCGTTGAATTACTTTCGTTCATATTCATTGTCATCAAAGAGTTTCACTTGATCCCAATGCCCTTGAAATGTTTGTTTATAAAGTACTCATCTCCAAATGAGGTACAAATGTAACAATCCGTCCACACAAAAATTTTGTGTCTACGAATTCACCTCTATTGAACAAGAATCATATTTCATCCAACCTTACATTGAGTGGAAACTTATATAAGAAGAAAAGATACAAATTTTTGACTGATTTTATCCTATCGCCTTCGCCACATACTCCAACACCACCATCACAAGAAAACCCTTAGAACCACTAGAGAACTCACTTATTCAAGAGAACACAGCTAACTCTAGGTTCATTCAGGTGTATATGAGGAGAAAGAAATCCAAGTTCTGAGCCTAGGTCGGTCCAAAAATCCGACATTGATTCTAAAACTGAGGTAACTCCCAGAAAACCTATACAGTATGATAATAATATACCTATTACATTTTTTAAAGTTATCATAAATGTGTCTTCTTTATCACATCCCATAGTCTGTGTCATTTGATATGTGTTCATTGTCCCATAAAAATTTCCTTACAAATTTGAATATTGAGTATGTTCACCTAATGCATTATCTTGTAAAAAATGGAAAAACGCTACGAATGTGGGAATGCAAGCATTAGAGAAGAACCAAACATAGGAAAAAAATATGTGAGATTCAAGTGGTTGTTCACAATCAAATACAAGAAACTATAGGCAAAGGCCTATACACATTTATAGAATAGACTACCAATAACCAAGATGAACGCAGTGTGGATCAATGTGAAGAATGTCTTCATGGATAGAGACTTGGAAGAATAAATTTACATAAAAATTCCACCAAGTTTGCCAGAGAAATAGAACCCAATAAAATATGTAAACTGAAAAAAAGGCACTCTATAGATTCAGGCAATCGTCAAGAGCATGGTTTGTCAGATTCGCAAAGGTAATAATACGTCTGAGAGATAAGTGAACTCAAGGAGATCACACTCTCTGTTTGTCAAACACTCAAAGACAGAGAGATTTACAGCTTACCTAGTATGTGTTGATAACATTATTGTAACAGTAGATAATGCAAAAGAAAAATTAATGACAAATGTCTTACAGTGAATTCAAAATTAATGAGTTAAATAAGTTGAAGTATTTCTTTGGAAATTAAAGTTGTCCACTCAAAATCCAGGATCCTCATATCTCAATAGAAGTACATTAATAAGTTATTAAAAGATACTGACAGACTAGCATGTAAGGCATCTAATAATCATGTTGATCCTGAACATAAATTGGGAGTGGCAGAAATAAATACACTAGCAGATAAGGATATATACAAGAGATTAGTTGAGAGACTAATATATCTGTCTTGCACAAGACCAGACATTGCCTACACAGTAAATGATATAAGTAAGTTCATGTACAACCCTAAAAAAGTGCACTTACAAGCAACCTATAAAGTATTCCATTACTTAAAGGGATCAGCAAAGAAATGAATCTTGTTTAGGAAGAGTGATAGGTTGCTTCTATAAATCTATACAAATGCATATTATGCAGGACTAGTGGTAGATAGAAAATATAAGGTTACTGTACCATCCTTAGGAGTAACCTAATTACATGGAGGAGTAACAAGCAAAATATATTTGCCAAATCGAGTGCAAAATCAAAATCAGAATTTCGAGTAATGGTCTAAGAGGTACATAAACTACTATGGATAAAAAGAAAATTTTGAAGACATGAGAATCAAGTAAGAAAGTTCTATGCACCTATACTTTGACAACAAGTCAGTTATAAATATCATATACAATCTCATACAACATGACCAGACTAAGTATATCGAGGTCGACAGATACTTTATCAAATAGAGACTTGATGATAGTCTAATATGTACTCCATACATGTCTGCCAGTTCACAGCTAGTAGATGTGTTAACTAAATACTTGAACAATCCAACATTCTAGACTATCACTGGTAAATTACAGATGAACAATATCTATTCCCCAACTTGAGATGGAGTGCTAAAGAGTGTATCTTATGTAAATTAGATTAAAGAATATTAGAGCAAAATATACTCTATATAATTAATTGTTTATTTTCTTTTTTATTCTAGAAAACCTATATATATAGGGCTGTGACATTCAATAAAATACATAATCAACTATTTTTAGCACATTCAGAATGCCACAACCTAACTTTTGGAGAAATTCATAGTCAAATCAAACCTGGGAAACAGTAAGCTGAAATCTTACCTTCCACCATAAAGTAAAAACCCAAGAGCTGCAAACAAAGAAACACCTGCCAATACACATGTGAAAGTCGCGTTAAAACTAAGTGCCACTGGTCATGACAAAGCCAAGCAACTAATTACTATCTATTAGATACAAAACACATAACACATAAGCAAAATATACCTGCAAAGAACATCTTAGATAGGGTGGCCACAACTGGGATAGGCTTCCACCATAATATTAACCACATAGCAATCTGGAACCAATTTGACCAAATGGAAGAATTGTCTACTTAAAACATTTAATAACATATGCACTATACTAATAAATAATTCAATGACGCAGATAATTGAATTCCAGTTTTTTAAAATCAATATCCAGCATAAACCCTGCAGCATCCTGAGCCAAAAATAAGTTGCACCAACTTCATAAACAGAAGTGGTGGAGCAGCTATTTGTTAAGACTTCAGCAGAAAAATGAGGGAAACATTTGTAGGTTTATTACCAGAAAAGAACGAAGCCACAAGCTGCATAATAAGCTGGCGGCCACATCAGGAGTATTTAGGATATGGAATAATTTTCAGGAATGAGTCAGCTGGTTAGCTAAACATCCGTAGGTAGGGCTGTCAGAAATTTCTGTTTTCTGCCATTCTTTTGCTATTTTGGATTTTCTGCTTGTACTGGTTAAAATAGGAAGGATGTACCAAAGGGTATCATGCTATAATTTGCCTACCAGAATTTCTGAATCAATCAGCAGTCTCTAGAATCCTTTCTAAATTCTCCCTTCTTCTCTTCATCTCTCAAAAAGCTTCTTAGTTCTCTCTCCCATTGATTCACACAAGTCACAGAGAAGTTCATGCTTGAAGCTCCTAACACAATCTAGGGTTTTACAAGGAAAACTCCTGGACTGTGCATGCATGCATGCACATGACTCCAAGAAATACCACAACTAAGACTTTGTGAAATAGCTTAATATTGCAGTGAAACAAAGAAAACTCTCTCACTAGGACAATCATGAGAAGGACCCGAACCTTGTATTACAGAAGCTAATTGATGCAGATAAATGTCCTTCAACACCCTGTAATGCTTCGAACCCAAGCATTATCGGTCCACAAACTTTTCAAAACCAAATCCCGGGAGTATAAGAGCTTTAAATCAAGTTACTGGAATGACTTATACCCTTAGGATTACTCATCAATCACGTATCTTTTTTATATAGGATAAGATTATTACAATCTCCACATCCAAATCCTTAATGTTCTCGCTAATATGACCATCACAACAAAAAACCCCACAAATTCCAAAATTATATCATTACAAAGTTCCTAGACTATCACATTTGTCCAAAGCCTAGAAACCATTAACCCAATTATTTTTTGGATAGAAACCACTAGCTTTCAAAATATCAAACTCAAGTTATTAACTGACTGGAGCCCACATAGAGTCAATTGATCAATCATGCCCTTCTCACCCCCCAAAACTCCACCCCACCTAGGACAAAAAACTGCAAAAGAATGAGAAAACTCAATAGGGTTGAAAGAAATCCGATCAACCATAATCACAATTTATTTAATTCTCATTGCACTGATTTACATCCTCAAATAATACTTAGCAACTCCATTTCCACCAAGGATGAAAATTTCTAATGTGCAGGACATAATTTTTTACCTTATTCATAACGAATATATATACATAATAAAAGAGTTAGTTCAGATTTTCAGGACTACACTGTACACAAAGCCACTGACTAACTTTATTAAACAATTGATTCTGTCCTTTATCCACTAACGAAAATTTGCTTAAGATGCACTCCACCCTACCTCTTAATAGAAATTTGACAATACTACGTAAAATAGGAAAAGAAGCTTGAGGGCCATAGATGGCTTTATCAGTTTCTAAGAAATCCGACACAGCTTCCATATAGAAGGAATTCAACTTCAAATCCTCCCTTTGGCAAGGAATTGTAGTAAAAGGATGGACAGGAGAACTTCACCTGAAGTGCATACACAACTGCATTAATTGTAAAGAAACTTGGCCTCAGTCCATCAGTAGATACAGCGCGTGCCTGTTTCATTCATCGATTGGAGTTATAATTTAGGCAGATAAACCATAAATAGAAAAGCAAATATGCCCTGTATCAACAAAACCTGATAGTAAATTTCAGCCCAAAAGAGAACCAAAAGCGCATATGTTGTGAAGAAAGCAAGACTTGGCAAATCCAGCAGGATATGTTGCACAATCTAACAGATAACCAATTTAAAGCCATGAGTAAGAAGAAATTCCCAGGGCAACAAGCTGAAAGAAGCATTCAAAAGTCAACACAAACCTCTGGATGCAAGTGTTGTATATTCCGGCGGAAAACAAAAACTATAGCTCGAACTGCAAAGTAGAAAATACATGATTAATGCAATGCAGAGAAAATAAAAACCCACGAGAATATTAAGGGAAAATTAAAATCCAATTCCAAGAGACGGACCCCCATTCACCAGGAAATTGAGAAAATGGAAAACCTTCTGCGTGGTCCAACCATACTCCGGAACCCTCAATTGTATCCGTACCAGTTGAACCTAACAACCAAATATAAATCGTAACTATTAAAACAAATTTCCATTTCTAAACTACATTTAAAACAGACATTCCCGCTATGGACGTACCGTGCTTTGAAAGACAATTGAACTCAAATCACATTTAAAAAAAGAACTAAAACATTCTTATCGTGCTTATCCTATTCACCTCGCTTAAATCTAAACAAGATTTTGAAACCAAAAAACATAAATCCCAATCTTCAGCTGGAAACCCTAGAAAACGTCACCAATAGTTAATTTCAAATTCAAGTAACATCCAACACAACTACATATGTACACAGCCCGTACGCGTATGCACCAATAGTGAAGCAATCATTGAAAGCAAATTGAGGGAGAAATCCATGCACGATCCACTTGCGATAATTCGACAAATCGCACAATGAGAAACACACATATACGTACGACGAGAGCGTACCAGAGCGACAGCCGCGACCAGACCGTAAAGACCGGCGAGGACATTGAAGGTGCGATCCTGCCAAACAGGCGACTTGTTAATGTCTTCCCACCAATTGGAGGCCTCTTTCAGATTGTAGGCCATCACCATCTCCGCCGAGATAACCTCCACATCGCTGCGCCCCATCCCGCCGTCAACGAGATTTTTCAACAGTTATATTGTCTCTTCAACACCAAAAACAAAATTTCTCTTTGCCAGTTTTGTTATTTATCTCTTCTTTCTTACTACGATGAAGAATCGAATCACGCTGTTGTTTATCGTCCTTATTTTTGCTTTCTCACAATTCTCGCCGATGTGGAAGAGCTCAACGGCCGGCGAAGATACGGAGGGTTGGGTGTGCGGGGAAGGGAATATGGCCTATTATACGCGTCGCGTTGCGCGGACATTCCACGCTCTCTCCATAGTTCCACGTGTCGTTTTCACCGTATTAAAAATTGGGGTTGAAAATAGAAAAAGGAAACCTTATCCTTGCACGGTGGCTAGATAAAAATCTGACCGATTTCCTATTCTGGCCTAAAAAGGAAACATCGAGAAGTTACTAACACATATCTTGTTTAGATTCTTATAATGTGCATTCTTCTTCTTTAATCGTGTAAATAATCCATTTGCCAAAATTAAATTATTAAAAAAGCTTGACAAATAACCTCTTTCAAGCTGCCAAGACACTATAATTTTGTTGTCTAAAAGCTTTAAAAGCTTGATGATAACTTGTCTTCCTGTGTTAAGTTTTTAGTTTATTATTCTAAATTATGATGCGAAAAATTATTTACCGTACATGACCTTTTTTATGATATAAAAATAAATTTTATGTAAAAGTAATTTTACTCATAATTAACATAATAATTAAATTTTAATATTTTAACGTTAACATTTACCGTAAAAACGTAAAACATTTATAATTGTTATATATAGTTTGTTCTCTTAAAATTTTTGAGTATTTTTTTCACTCAATTTTTTTTTTTAAAAAAACAAATCATAAAATTGTTCTCTTTTCCATTAAACTTATGCACAAAACTTCAAAAAAAAAAATAATTATAGTTCAAAACCTCATAACCTTGAACTCATCATTCATCAATGTGGGAAATTATAGAAATATGATAGACTAAGAAGAAAAAATAAAATCATATTTGGAAAATAAGTTTTGGTTTGGATGTAGAAAACGGGTTGGGAGAGATGATAGAGAAAGGTTGTCATTCTTTGATGAGAACAATGGTTCAAGACATATATCTATTCTCGCTCTTGAATTTTGGTGTAATCGACACTATATTTGTATTAGTATATCTCAAGCATCTAATTTGGTATATACTTACAAAAAAAATT
>NW_019014690.1:1054148-1065156 GCF_000150535.2 Carica papaya | reverse complement strand
CATTTCGTAAGAAATAGTTGATTGATAATTCATTGTTTTTTTTATTTCCTAAGAATTTTGTGTAAAGAATGAGTCTGAGAAACGCAGCTCTGATATCAACTGTAACGACCCCGGAATTTTAAAGGAAATAAATCATAAATTAAGTGCGAAAACAAAATAATTAGTTAGGATTTACATTCCTTACACAATAACTTAAAGTAACAAATAGTACTACGGGAATTAACCTTTTGAAGGAAGTACAAACAATTAAGAAAATAATCGAAAAATAAAGAAAACTAGCATCCTACTTGCAACCCTCTTATGGATCAGACTCTAGATCCTGGTCTTCTTAATCTGAAATGGTTAAATAAGGAATGAGTTATACTACCCCACCAAAAATGTCATGTTACTCACCGATACATAAATGAAGGTTGGTAGAAAAATCAAAACAACTAATGGAGCTCTTAATTAAGCAAATTCATTTATTATAAAAAAAATTATTTATAAACTACTTACCGTAATGAGATTTACAAAATAACTTACAGATACAATAACATAACACAGATCATAATTTCATATATAATTGAATGAAAAAATAATTTTATCCTTTATCAACCTACTAGTATCCATGGGGGTTCATAGAGATGTCCCCACAATGCATGAACCTTTTTTTTTTAATATTTTCAATTAACGGGCCGTCCCCATACCTCGTCTGGTATGAGCTCCAAACTACTAAATCTCAATACCCAATCCGGTATGAGGGCAAAACGGGTCGTCGTCATACCCTGTTTGGTATAAGCGCCAATTACAAGTTTCGATACCCTGCCCGGTATAAGATAATGTTAACGGTAGGGTTCCCTATGTACTCGGAAAATCCACCATCTCCCAGAATATCCAGTAAGACTGTCATTTCATCCATTCACTTAATTATACAATTTTTCGTTTTTCTTTAATCTCATTTTTTTCCAATTTAACTGTAAACACAGAAAACAAATAACACATGCATTCAAACTGCAAAATCAATCAACATAATCAACAGTGAATAGATTCCGGTTCTTGCTCCATTAATAGCCTATAATTAATTATTGATATTTTCTAGATTGCACAAAATACCGTATTATTGTTAATTTGACTTCAATTCTAAAACAGAGAATAGGATGAGAGATTCTTACTCAATTCGATACCTAAAAAAATAAACTCGTTGACTGCGACTACTGGCGGTCCCCGAATTCCTTGAATTTTTCTTTAGAGATTAAAATGCGCTACAAGTAACTATAAATATTATAACAAATCCAAAAATAGTATCAGGACCCCTCTTTGCCCAATTCTGAAATTTCGGCACGGTGGCTCCCCCGTGCTCCGGCGATGGAGCCGCCACCCGTGGCTGCGGTCTGCTTCGGGTTGATTGTTTTCAACTAATTTTGCATCAATCCCTATCAGAAAATACGTTAAGGGGCACTGGTTGGCCCAAAAAAAATGAAAAATCGAAACTCACCTGCAGCGAAGTCCTTCGGTGCGGCGGCTCCGTCGGCTAACTTTTACGGTTAGGTGTTTTGCTTTAGTCAACCTGTAAAGAAAGAAACGGTAATTACAACGATGAAAAAATTATACAAAATGGGAATTGGAAACGGCCTCATTGGAGACGATTTTTTACAATTTTTTGCGGCGGCGCCGCCAGGGTTTGCCTACGATTTTCAGCCAATTCGCCAATCCTTTTGCTCCAATTTGGCCATGGGGGTGTTTAAAATTAAATTTCGGGAAAATTAAAATTTTTTTACCTCTTTTGGCAGTCAGAAGTGACTCCGGCGTGACAGTGGGTTACGACGGCTGGGTCTTCTTCTTCGACCGCGGAAGGAGGGAATCTGGCAGCTAAGGTTAGGGTTTAGTGTGAAGAAGGTTATTTATATCCGTTCTCATTTAATCTGGGTCGTCCATCGCGTTTGATCTGAACCGTCCGATACCGATTAAATAGAGAGTGAATCTGGACCGTTCATCGCGATTTGATCTTAACTGTCCGATCATGTTTAAATAGGGAGTTGATCTAGACTGTTGACCGCATTTAAATCTGATGTATCCGAACCGTCCGTGCGCACGGGAGCGAATTTTGACCATTCGATCGATGGCATGCTGATCGCCCGCGTGGCTTCCTGCATGGCACTACCTCAGCGTCCCTCACCACACGGCGTGCTCCGATTCATCGGGGCTGCTGACTGGACGTCCTACGTAGCATAATTTTCTTAAATTATGTTTTTACACCTAATTTCTGAATTTTCTTTTAAAAATACCCATAAAATCCAAATTTTAATCCCTTTTTTCCAAAATTATTTTTAATTTCATTCTCCATCAAATTTTCTTCATTTTTACACTAAATTAAAATTAAAAATCAAAAAATTATATTTATAAATTAATTTAAATTATATTAAAATTAATTTGGGTATTACATAAGATCAGAGCCATGGCAAATTCTAGATCCATATGGGCTAACTTGTGAGTTTGATGGAAAATAAAGTGTAGAGCTTTCTAAGAAGACGTAAAAATAGAAAAAAATAACTTGTGTTTAGTTTTGTTTCCAATAACTATAAGGAATGATTGAGAAAGATATATTCAAATACAAAAGACTGAAAGACTGACACAAATAAATGGAGAACAACAAGACAATTATACATGAGGAGCTAGGACATGAAAAGGAAGAAATAGCTAAGGGTGGAAGCTAGGAAGAAATGAAGAGTGAAATAAAAGTGAAGATATTTTATAAGTGGTAATGAAGAGAATGAGAGAAATGATCACAAATCCAAATTGGGAAGAGACAACTAAGAGATATATTGACCATTTTCGTTCTCTATTTTCTCTACTCTAGATATCAAAATCCAAGTTATTAGCTACTTGTCATTGTCTAAGTTAGTATATGATTCTTATTTAATTTTGAGTAGTAATTCCCATTTTAACTAAAAGAAACTTAAATTAGACTTATATTTGATTTTATGTAATAATTCGCATTTTAATTTTATGAGACTTTTGCATTCAAACTTTCGAATGAATTTAATTTTTTTTAATAATTCATGGTAATTAATATTTGTATATTCATACTATATAAGTTTAGCGTAAAATTAATTATTTTTACCATAAATTGAATTTATTTACATTTTTTAGATAAATAAATATAATATAATTGAAATAACCTGGAACTGTAAGGGAAAGAAATTCATAAATTTAATACAGAAGCGTATAATAACGTTAGGGTTTACATTCCTTATACATAAATTTAAATGCCCAGTAGGGATACAAAAATGTCTTTTTCATAGCGGTGTATAAAAAAATAAAAAAAAAACATATGAAAATTGTATATAAATATTGTGGGGAAGTTAACCTTCACTAGCTCTTGATGGGATTTAGGAGACACTTACTCACAGCGCTGCTATTGATCATAATCTGGATCTTGATCTTCTTAATCTAAAATAGTTAATAGGAGTAAGTTATACTAGTCCAATCAGAATATCACACTACTCACCGACACAGAAACTGACGGTTAGTAAACAAACATAAAACAACTAATGGAGCTCTTAATTTAAATAAGTTTATTTATCATAAGAAAAACGATTTATTGTATAATTACTGTTATGAGATTTTTAAAATTAACCTATAAAGACAATAACTCAAATGACATTACGATCTCTTATACAAGTGAGCAAAAACAACAACTTTTCTTTTTTATCTGCTTACTAGCACCTTTAGGGATCCATAGGGATGTCCCTCTACGCATGAACCCAATATCTAAACTTGTCGATCATCCAACCGTTCCCATACCCCGTCCGGTACGATTGTCAAAAGTGTCATCCCTCGATACTCCGTCCAGTATAAGGTTGAACAGGGTCATCCCAATACCATGTTCAGTATGAGCGCCAAAAATACCATCATTCGATACCTCGTCCGGTATGATGTGATGTTCACAGTAGGGTTTTCTATACACCTGGTTCGTCCACCATCTCCAAGGATATCCAATGAGACAATCATTTATTAATTCACATCATCAAGAAATTTTTCATCTATATATTAATTTCAAGTTTCACAATCAACCATAAATAATGCAAAACAAGCAATATATGTATCAAGAAAACACAATTGAATAATTTAACTATTTTAATATATTATCATGTATTTAAAGCTGTACGAGCAAGTAATCACTTAAACAGAACAAATGAAAAACTAACCAGTTCTGACTTTATTAGTGACCTGTAATTATTCCTAAAAAATTTTAAGTTTCACAGAATACTATATTATTGATTTTTAAGCTTTAATTCCATAACAAGGAATAGAGTGAAAGATTTTTACCCGAATCGGTGTCCGAAACACCATACTTTCTACCGAGCCTCCTATCGGTCCCCGAATTTCTTAAAATTTTATGCAGAGATTAAACATGTTCTACATACTTAAAAAATACCCCAAAAATCTAAAATCAGTGTTAAAAATTCCTTTCAACAAATTTTGAGATTCCAGCACGGTGCCGCCACCCGCGATGGTGGTTTGTCTCGGCCTAGCCTTTTTCGGCTAGTTTAGGTCGATTTCGGCCGATTTAGGCCAGTTTCGGACGACTTTACACATGTCCCTGTGAAAAAACATGTTAAGGAGTCTCAGTTGGCCCAAAAAAAATAAAAAAACCAAAACCTACCGCTGGTAGAGTTTCTAAGTACGGCGGCTCTGACGGCTCTTCTTCGCGGCTGGGACTCCTCCCTTGGTCAACTTGCAAAAAATAGAATAGTGAATACAATGATGGAAAAATCGCTCGAAACGAGAACCAGGAAGGAGCTCATCTTATGAGGTTATGGGTTTTGGGCCGCGACGGCCCGTCGGATTTTGCCTGCGATTTCAATTTATCTGCCATTTGTTTTGGTTCGATATGGCCACACAGGTGGTCTGAATCAAATTTCGAGCGAGTAGAATTTTTTTTACCTTTTTTAATAATTGGAGGTGGCTCCGGTGCGGCGACAGTTGGCGATCTACTTTTTTCTCTGGCATCTGATTCTTCTTCTTCGGTGGAAGGGTCTGGCGGCTAGGATTCGGGTTCTGTGTGATGTGAAATATTTATACTCATTCTGCGTTAATCTAGACCATCCATCGTGATCGATCTCGTCCATCTGATCGCTCCTAAAGAGAAAACGAATATGTACCGTTCATCGCGTTTGATCTCGACCGTTCAATCGTCCATAAGAAAAAAAGAATCTGAACTATTCATCGCGTTTGATCTTAACCGTTCGATCACGCTTAAGGGAGAAATGGATCTGAACCGTCCACACGTGAGGGATCGATCTTGGGTCGTTCGATCGCGGGACACGCGGATTGCCAGCTTGGCCTCTCACGTGGCGCTAACATCAGTGCGTCTAACCACGCGACGCGCTCCGGTTCATCGAGGTTGCTGACTGGCCGGTTTTACGTGGACAAAATTTTTTAATTGCACTTTGACCCCTATTTTCAATTTTTCTTTCAAAAATATCACCGAACTCAAATTTTTATCCCTTCTTTCAAAAATTATTTTCAATTTCGTTCCTAATTCGTTTTTTCTCAAAAATTCAATTAAACTAAAATAAAATAAATTTTTTAATTGTTATATATATATTTATAATCCATAAATATCATCCCAGACTAATTTTCAGATCCATGTGTTAAAATAATAGTATATATATTAATTATTTTGTATTATACTTAATTATTTAGCTTGACTCATTCATTATTTAAATAATAATTAGATTTACTACGATGATAAAATTACAAAAATAATAATCATTAACTAATTACAAATAATTTGGTAATAGATAATTAATTATACAAAAACACTCTTAACCAACATATCTATATATAATATAAAAGTAACATGGGAAAATGTCACATGATTTTTTTAATTTTATGAAATAAAAATAAAAATAAAATATTAATATTAATTATAAATGTATATATTATATATACAAATCAAAATTTGGATATTGTCTATTTTAATTTTAAAATACAAATAATATACTATATAATTTTAAATGAATATATATATATATGTAAATGAAATACGAGAAAATATTACTTGAAATTTTTTATATAAATATATAATATATGTAAAAAAAATTGCCAAATATATATTTTTAATTTTCATTATTCCAATTGTAAAGATTATAAATCAACAAAAAAAAAAGTAAGTGGACATAACCTACTGAATCATGACTATATCCACTATTCTAATATTAAAATCCTATAGAGATAAAATCGGAACAGTATATTTTTTTTATTTCATATTTATTTTGATTATACAAAAGAAATTTATTGATATTTCTTATATAATCTTCTTATTTCGAGATGTTCTATAGGAATAAATTATTCAATCAATATTCTGTTCCTCCATAAAGAAAGATTTATTCTAAATTACAACCAAAGAACCATTTTGAATATTTTTCTTTGATTCCAGAACACAACATGTGATAACTTGTATACTCAATAATAGTTGTCATCCTCATTTCCGTAAAATTTATTGTAACACATTTCTATTCCAAAGTGGTATCTCATCTATGTGTAAAATATTTTTTTTCCCCTATATATTACTTCATCATATCACTATTGTTTAAATTTTAGTTTGCACTGCTGCACAAACAAATAAACAAAAGTAAATTACATAGCCTATTGTAAATAACGTACATAATCTGCAATGCTGCACACCCTACTGTTTAGTACAAACAGTTTTAACCTTACAGTAGGCCTGTACATGGATCTGCACCTACCCATAATTTTTCTAAACTTCGTTAATTCTGCGAGCATGCCTCTTGCACAAGCCTACTCTTGTTCTTGCTTTACTTGCTTTGAAAATATACAACATAATGAGCTATTTTGCCCATAAAGAAAATCTGCACTGCACACCAAAAGATGAGAAATAATTACAACCAAAATTTTTATGACAACACCCGGTATTCCCACCCAACTTGCTCACCTAGTTTCTCCTTTTCCTCTTTTCTTTTTATCCTGTAGAGCCTAATACACTTTTATCTTAAAACTTGACCCAGCTGCCATATATATGTGTATATATATATATATATATTTTTTTTTCGTTTACGATGTACCACTCAGATCTCATCATTCTCTTAGAGCCACTGCCTACCTATCTTTATTGGCCTTCTTTTACCATTATCGCTTTTTTCTTCAAATCTCATTCCGGAAAGTCAGCAATGACTCCAGATTTTTTTCTTCTAATGTTTAAATACTCATATAAACTAATCTTTTCTCCCTGCACCCTCAGTTAAGCCACTGAATTCCTATTATTATTATTTTTAACCTAGCCGAAGCCAAGCGGCGTCGCCGCGCCCTTCCTGAGTTTTTACCTCCGATGAAGTCCTTCCCGGCCTCCGTTCGATGCAATTTTTATATCACTGTGATCACCGTTCTTTTCTCTACAGGTTGATTGGAGCCAAACATCAAAACGCAACTCACGCCGGAGGAGCCGCCGCACCCGAGAGCACCGCCGCCGGTAAGTTTCGGTTTTTCGTGATTTTTTGGCTCACCGAGGGCCCTAGGGTTGTTTTATCGCAGGAACCGATGCAAGTGTGGCCGAATTCGGCCAGAAACGGTCGAAAACGGCCAACCCGAGGCGAATCGCCGCCGCTTGCGGCGGCGCCATCGCCGGAGTACGGCAGAGCCGCCGTGCCAGAATTGCGATATTGGCTGAAAGTGGCCCTAAGTCTGATTTTGGATTTTTTGGAACACGTGCAGATACCGGTAGTGCGTTTCAGTTTTTTGGAAAAAATTCAGGAAAATTAGGAACAGCCTGTAGGCGCACTGTAGAGCCGTATTCAGACCCCGAAACAAGTAAGAACCCTTCACCCTGTTTCCTATCACGGTATTAAAGCTAAATAAATAATTAAACTGTACTGTGTGACTTTATAAATATATAAATAATTAAGGTTGCCAATGGAGCCCGAGTCTGATACAGTGTTGGTCTGTTATTGTTTGATTTAATTTTCAGTATTAAATGCAGCATCATGTTTGATGTAATTATGTTATGGTCTCGTATGCATGAACTACGGTTCTTTTTATTATGGTTGATATTATGATTAACCCGGTACTGTGTTGTCTTATTTGGTGTCAATTACTGGTTTACATGTTTTGTATGATTGGATGATTGAGATTAAGAAAAAAGGCAAAAAGGTTATGTGAATTGATAAGTGAAAAATATGGATAGCCTGACTATGTATTCTGGGAGATGGTGGATGGACCGGGTCCGTAGGGAACCCTACCGGGAACGTGGTCTCTCATATCGGACGGGGTATGAAGACCTTATGTGTTTTGGCATCTATATCGGATGGAGTATGGGGACGGCCCGTTTCACCCTCATACCGGACGGGGTATTGAAGTTCATGGTTTTGGCGCCCATACTGGACTGGGTATGGGGACGGCCCTGGAATCAGGTTGTAAATGTTAATGGTTCACGTGTAGAGGGGACCCCCTATGGATCCCCAGGGATACTAGTAGGCTGGTAAAAAAGGAAATCTGTTTCCGGATGATTGAAATGTAAATGTGTGATATATGTTATATTATAAAGTGTGTATGATTTCATGATATTATAAAGTTATTATTTTCATATGTTGTTTTCATAGATCTCGCCAAGGTAAGTGGACAGTAAAAGATTTTATTACTGATAAATAAATTTGTTATAAATGATGCTCAATTGGTCATTTTGTTTTCTACCCACCTTTACTTCTGTGGCAGTGAGACAGTGTGATGTCTTTACTGGGCTGGTGTAACTCATTTCTTATTTAATTATTTGAGATCAGGAAGACATTATTCCCGAGCCCGTTGCGCAGGAAGACGGCGAATGGGACGCCTAAAGACTCCATAGTTATATTTGTAGTTCTTATTTCGAGTATCTCTTTTAGTTAGTTTGTTCTTTCATGTTTTGAGTTCGTTTTAGTTATTGTGTAAGGGATGCTAATCAAAATTTTTATTACGCTTCCGCATTTGACATTTTTAATACATATATTTCATTTAAATTTCCGGGGCCGTTACACTTCCTGCTCATCTGCCATGTATCTAACAACTTCAGTGGGGACACCAGTTCGTTTCTGCCACTTCAATAATTTTTACCAGCTCCTTTAGTTTGTTCATTCCCTTCCAACATCTTTTCTACCTACAGAGGTTCAATGCCTTCTCCCCTCATGCTCCCCTGCATTATCGTACAGTCATACACACCTAACCATTCTCTTATGCCTGCACCATATTCACTCGGGCTGCCAATAGAAATATCAATATCTTAATGAAGACAACTTTGGTCCCCGGAACTAGAAACGTTAACCAACCTAGCTCTATTTGCAACTGAGACTTTAGACTTTAAATGGTAATCTTAATAATTTTGAAAAAAAATAGAAAACAATCGTATTTAACAAGCACATGCACATTCAGAGTGTCCATAAAAACACATGCATTAACCGGTTAATCTATTCTCCAAGCATCAACCCCTCGACCCATTATTAGGCCATAAACATCACAATAAATCGGCCCCTTTATGGAGCACGATAGTTCACTGCCTTTTTACAGAAACGACTCGAAACCCCGCCACACATGCATGCACACACGCGCACACACACACACTCAATATCAGTGTTGTACAAATAATTTTTTTTTCCTCTTTCCCTATTGATAAATGAAAACATACACCATTCAGTCCATGTTAGTTCAAATATGCAGTATTGAACACATACAACTTCGTTACANATTTTTATTCATCATTTTTCCAACTCTCATTTATTTCTCCAATTTTATATATGTCATTTAACCCTTACCCTGCATATCTCGCTCATCTGATGGAACCAATATCCTTTTATTTCTTTCATTAAATCTGTGACATCTCTAGTTTTGTTTTCCGATATGCTCATCAGTTTTCATATTAATCTCCCTCTTCTACTAACCCACCCTTGCTAGATTTCTCTTCCGATTTACTCTTATGGTAAGTGTCTTATCCACTGAACTTCCCCCTTCACTCTTAATTTCTAGGTCGTTTCATACCGATTTATAATATACCATAACCAGAATTCAATATGTACTTTTTTTAAATCTAAGCTGTAGGGGGCAGATTTACTTGCATCTCGCTCACAATTGCGTTGTTGACCCTCTCTCGTCAGTGGCTATGCTCTGATTAAGTTCTGCATGCAGCCTCCTCCAAATTCCTCTCCCTATTACGACTTTGCTTGTATTAGGGAGAATGGTGAGTATTGATATTTCATTGCATGTTTCCTTGCATAAGCGTTGGCATTCGTGAGCGGTGGAGAAGACGTTTGGTCTCCCGGAAGTCTCTCCCTCCTTCCCAGTCTTCACTTTCCCGTGGTGGCACTTTTCCTTCATGTGTCGGAAAGCCTCCGATCTACCTCCCTCTCTCTCGCGATCGATCCTCTCTCCTTCTCCTTCCTCCATGTCGCTCCATTCTCTCTATTGGGTTTTCCCTGAGCAGATGCAATGCCTTCGTAATTTAGTGGGGTGATTTTTGATTTAGTGGTTAATTTCTGGATTTAATTTTTTTTATATATTTAAGTTTGTAATCCCCTGTCTGAAAATTGGTCTCCGATTATTTTTTTTATTATTTTATTTATAAATTTTTTAAAATAAATAATTTATTTATTTAGTTTAATTTTTTTTAAATTTTAAAAAAATTAAATTAAATACGAAATTAAAAATAATTTAAAAAAAAAGAATAAAATTTTGAATATATGTATTTTCGAAAGAAAATTAAAAACAGTAGATTAAACGTAAAAACAAAAAGTTCAGTCACGTGAGATCCAATCAGTAGCACCACACTGGAAGCAACTCGAGTGACCTACATGCCTAGCGATCCGACAGTTCAAATCTCATACTGCGCGTGTGAACGACTCAAATGCGTTTTCTCTTTAAATGCGATCGAACGAACGAGATAGATCATGATGCAGGTCAGTAATGAAGTTAAAACCGGTTAGTGTACAATTACTCTAGTTTACTATCATTTTCTTTTATATTGCTTAAAATGTTTATTATTGGA
>NW_019014690.1:1031654-1044787 GCF_000150535.2 Carica papaya | reverse complement strand
ATCCTTGATCTAAGGAGATACTCCTCTAGAAACCATGCACCTTGGCCCCAGAGAGACACCAAACACCATCTTCTTTATCAGTAAAGAGGATTTAGGGAAACTGATAGACATCTTGCTTTCTTGTCAAAAGAAATCTGTAAAGCTATATTTTGTACCGAGGTGGCACCCTTTGGTGCCTTGTTAATATTACTTCTCTCTTTCCTAAACAAAAGCACATCTTGTTTTTTTTTTTTTTTGAAATAAAGAAAAGCCCATCTTGTTACCTGCCAAAAACTCAAAAGAGATATCGCCTATTCAATACTATGATGGTACCTGCCAAATTGTACTCAAATAAGATACTTTTCCCATTTAAGAAGCTGAAAGTACTTCCAAGCAAGATATTCTTGGGCCCTTTAGAATGATCTCTAATCATTGTTTTTTTAAAATTCGAATGATCTCTAATCATGTTCTTCATATACTCAAGGTCCAGACATCAATCACAGATACTGTGCATGTTTTATATCTAAAGATATATGACTTCTTTTATGAAAAGGTTCTTAAGAGATTAAGTTGAGATGTTTGACCAAAAGATTGCCATCACAACGTTAGGAACTTACAGATGGTTAATGATAGAATGAATGGCATAAGCAATCCTTGATCTCTAGAACGAAGTTCGTTGCAAGAAACTGTTTTCTTAATCATGGTTTGTGAGCACCGAATGTGGTTTATCAATGGGTAATAAAGCATTTACTCTTGAGGGCAGTTACTGGCTGTATTCACCGAGCACGCCTTTACTGTCTTTAGGTTATTATGTAAAAGCATGGACATTCAAGGTCCTATGAAGTTCTGATATGCAATATAAATCTACAATAAACTCTAACAGAACTTCTGATATATAAATAACAGTTAACTAATCCAGTACCACTTCTGGCTTTCAGGTGGAGGTTGAAAGGATGAGAGGGAGGGCCCATGACAAACTTATGAACAAATTGGCAGCTGCAAGGCATAAAGCTGAAGAAAAGCGAGCAGCTGCTGAAGCCAAGAGAAACCATCAAGCTGCTAAAACTGAACAACAAGCAGAGTACATTCGCAGAACTGGCCAAATACCTTCCTCATTTTCCTGCTGGGGTTGGTGCTCTTGAAGTTCACGTTCTTCTGATTCAGGTGCCTAACTCTCTTTTCCATGCATGTTTTGTCAAGATCTTTTGGTGGTTGACAATATCTTTCTTAGCTATCATGTCTTCAATCTGTAACATCTCCTAATATACATGTGGCATGTTGATATATCTCTTGTCTTCTTCTAATAACTAAGATTATTCTGTAATAACAATTCTAGTGAAATCTTTTCCTTTGGTCTCTTGATACTTCTCATCTCTCTCGCTCTCTCTCTCAATTTTTTTTGGTTTTCTTTCGTGGACATGTTGGTAATTGCATCGACTCTCCCTCTGAATGTGAGAGAATGTTGGAATTCACTAGAAAACTAAGAAGTTGACGGCTTTTTGGCCCATTTTGAGAGAGACGGAGACATTTATTGCTGGTTGTAATTTTCTCCGACTTTGAAAAATCAACATTCATAAAATAAAATTTCCAAGTACAGAGTTGACAGATATATAAAGTCTGCTTATGCAAACATTCCCTCCACTCTCAGAAAGTCGTGTTAGCTGGAAGCGCATGGTTAAAGGATAAATCAGATGAGAAGAAATTGACTGGACGGATGTTTCAAGTACACACATAATGAATGGCGCTCTGAAATAATCTTTTTCGAGAAGACTTGGAAAATGATTTCAAGGGTATGTTTGGAATGAACAAATTATTTTATGTGAAATTTGTTGAAATTTTCAAATGTATTTTAAATTATTAAAACTAATTCGAAATAAATTTTAAATAAAATTTGAGACAATGTTTTAAATTGATAGGATTTAAAATGTATTATTTTATTTTATCTAAAGTTTATTTTTTATTCTTTTAAATGAGAGTTTTTATTTATATATTTAAAATTTATTATTTTAATTAATTTACATAAATTCTATACAAATGATTTATTTATTTTTAAAGGCACTCTTCTAAATGAGAGCTTTTATTTGCAACAAGTAATTTTTCAAAAAAAAAAAAAAAGAAAAAAAGAAATGAGAAATGTTGAACTTTAATTTGTCTAATATTGATAATTGATTTTGAATGAAAGTTATAAAATGTGAAATTCACAAAATTTAAGACACAGTAAGTTATGTACTTTTATGAAACTAAAAATATTTATCTTACAAAATATTAAATTGAAATGAGCCCTTGTAAAATGTAATAAAGTTGCATTTGTATTTTTCCTTTATTTTGAATATTTATCCATTAAAGACACAATTTTTTTTTTATTACAATAATTTAAATTCATTTTGTTCACAAAAGCCCTTAAGACAATTATGACATGTTAAAAAAGTCAAACAACTATATATTTTTCACTTAATTTATTGATTTTAAGAGATAATGAGGTAAGATACCAAATTAAAATCTTGGTGAATCTATAGAACATAATATATATAACAATTTAACAAAAGACCTAATTCATTATTTTGCAACGGACCAAGAAGAAATCATAGTCAAAACTATTTGTGCATCACCTTCCACTATGACATAAACCAAGGTCCCTCAATTATGGTATTTCAAAACTATACAACAAAGCTAATACCTTTAACTATATCAAATGGAAGGTGGAATAAGAATTCTACACATACCTGCAACAAAGTTTCATAGTAGTTAGATATAATTTTTTGCATGTAATTTACCGGTTTGGGTTTGGTAGTAATCCACCCTTCTTGACCTACGTAATAAAACTGCATATAAGCGTGCCGCGCGTGATCGCACGCGACAACGAAGCCAGACCTGATACTTGAAACAATTTACCAGTTTTCAAAAAAAAAAAAAAAAAAAAAAACGTAATTTACCGACCAATATCAGATTTGTAGTTTTTGCTAATCAGATTCCGTAATTTCCCAGTCTCTGTCTGTGTTGCTGCCTGTCGTCGATTTTTCATATTTACATCTGAAGAAGTCTCGACCTGAAAGCGAGAGAGAGATTGCTTGAACCTTGAAAGCGAAACATCAATGGCGACCTTCATCAAGCTGGAAGATTCCCCAATGTTTCAAAAGCAGGTAAGAGACACCGACCAGATTGAGATATATAATACACTCTTTTCTCGTTTGGATCTCGAGAAAATGGAGCTCCGTTTTATTGTTTTCGTATATTCCGTTGCATAAATGGAACTTGTGTGGCTAATTCCGTCGTCATTTAATCTCTGAATAAAGTAGATGTTATGAAATTAGTATTGGGAAATTAAATCATTTTTCCTCCTAGAGGGGAAAATATGGTGCCTCAGTTAGGCCTCGGACAAATTTCTCAGGATTTCTGATGCTGTATCTTGTCAGAATATCATGCAACATAATCATATTCTTTGGATGATGTGGATATATGTCGGCGAGGATAAAGTGAAGCCTTAAATTTATATGATAACAGGTCAGGGACATTCAGAAATGAAATTAGTAACCTGGACCATATCCCACTGATGCTGTTTTAGTCCATGGATAATTAAGTTTATTGGTTCACAATTAAACACAGACTTCCAAGGATAATAGTCTTTAGTCTTGCTGCCAGCCTCCGTTGTGCTTTTGTAGGATTGTTTTTGTTTGTTTGCTTGACCAAATACAATATTTTTACAATTGCAGTAAAATATGATTCTGGAGAAGACTTCTGGTACTTATTGTTGCATTTTATGTTAATTGATTAGATATATTCTCTAGAAGAGACAGCTGATGAGCTGAAAGATCGCTGCCAAAGATTATACAAGGGATGTAAGAAGTTTATGTATGTGCCTCTTGCTATGCCTTGTGTCTCCTATTGATCATACTCTCGAGCAGATTGAACTTTATCCTGAAGCTAAAAGCTAATGCATCCAATTCTTACCATATTATTGTGTGGAGAAGCTTATCATAAAGACAAGTTTCATTCTGTCTTCTTATTTATCATTTTAATATTCTTCTTTTTGCATGCAAACCTATGAAATGTGAAATGTGTCTTGAAATCCTATATTCTTAGAACTGGGATTTTTCTTTATTCTTTTCTAACTTTTCTTTATTCTTTTCTAACTTTTCTTTATTCTTTTCCTAGGTGTTAATTATGTGCCCTCATGGACTTGATTGTATGAAATGTTGGTGCCACCAGTCACTAGTAGGCAGTGTCTCATGTCCAAATTTGTTGAGTTCTTTTTATTTCTTTTTTCTTTGCAAAACCTATTTACAGGAATCTTTCTCAAAATTATCGAGCAATCCTAATGGTTCCTTATTAGGAAGGACCTTGATGTTTGATTTGCCAAATATATTTTCACATGATATTTGCTTTGCCAAATACATTATTATTTATTCTTTCTTATGAGTAATGCAGCCAAATACTTTTTTTCTCTGAAAGAAATGTTATTAGAAAGAGAGAGAAATGTAATTGTGGAGGCTAAGGGTAAGTGATCCTCCTATAAAAGGGTGAAGCGAAAAAAAAAGAAGTATTCTTGATACAAGAAAGCAACTTAATCTCTTAGTAGGGTGAAGAAAGAAACCCCCAAATATTTGGGTTTCCTGTTGCTAATCATTTACTCTTTTAAACTAAAACATCTAGGTGATAATTGATTCACTTCGACATTAATTAACATTGTTTGCGTGTGTTTCATAGAAAGAAGTTATTTGCATCTGCTATTAGC
This sequence comes from Carica papaya, assembly GCF_000150535.2. Next base: position 1,040,076 of record NW_019014690.1, on the reverse strand, counting down.
ATTATAAGTTGCATTCCTCTTTTTGTCGAATGGTTTTAATGTTAAAAAAGAATAAGTTGAAATTTTGGGGAAGATACAAGTTTCTTTTTATTGGTGTCTTCTACAGGGCAGCTCTTGGAGAAGCATGTAATGGAGACATCGCCTTTGCAGATTCTTTAGAATCATTTGGTGGTGGACAAGATGATCCCGTTAGTGTATCTATTGGAGGTTAATGACATATATCTTTTTTAAATTCTATTTATCTTGATCACTGACAATAGATATGACATTTCTTATTCTGAATGATTCTGAAGCTTTTTATCTTCTTAATTTTAGTATTATATGTTATAACCGCTAGTGTTTGTAAACTTTTTCCTGCTTCTTGGCATCAAGATCTCCTGTAGTCAAATTCAACCTAATTGTTGAGGCTACTGTTACGGATCCTGTCTTAGTTTCGTCAAGTCATGAGGTTTGGGATGTGGGGCTTGTGCAACACCTTAATGATTGAGAGGAAGATAAATATGTTAGATCTCACATCTTCTTTTGCATTTCAATGTTTTTCCATGGGGCTAATTAGCCTGCTTGGAGGTTACATTCTAGTGGCTCTTTTCCAATAATGTTATATTACATGGACCTTATTGTATGCCCTATTATTGTTGAGGATGCTACTTGTTGGAGGCCTATTTGGAAGCTAAATGTGTCTTTTAGAATTTCTTTCTTCATTTGGGAGGTGATGGGAGGGAAAAAACTAATATCAATAATTTGATGAAAAGGGGCAAGATTATGATTAATATGTGCTATTCTGTAAGGGGAAAGCATGATCTATTAATCCTTATTTTTGTGGTGCTCCTTTGTGCCTTCGGTTTGATTTCCTGGGCTTCAGTTGGGTGATTGCTGTCTATTTTGCCGATGATATGTGAACCTGGCATGATATCTGGGGATAATAGAGGGAGAAAACTTATTTCTATTACTCTGTTAGCTATCTTGTGGGTTATTCGGAAGAAGAGGAATCGAAGAGTTTTTGTTAATGTAACTTCTTCTTGTGACAGAGCTAGAGATTTGTAGCTATGGACTCTGCTCTTTTTTATTTTTTTATTTTTTATAGAGTAGCCCTCTCATTTATATTGAGGACGTAGGGATTTTATGAACATATTAATTGACTTGCAAAGTTCCCTTCTTTTGTACTTGGGCGGCATTCTGTTGGTGCCTTGTTAAGGTACTCTTGTTTCTCTACGGAAAAAGAGTTTAACCAAGTTAACAAGGACATTAGATTTGGTCTTCAGATTTCTTGGATATTACTCTTGTAAGTGCTATATTAATTTTATGATTCGTAGTTCTACCTATCAGAATGTTCATTTTCACTAGCCTTTATTCATAGCCTTAAACACTTTTTTTTTTTTTTAATTTAATAATATTTCTTTATCTATTTTTCCTGAAAAAACAAAAACAGAAAAGGTGACAATGGATTTTCATGCCTAACTTTTCTTTAACCTTTGAACTTGATTTTGGTTCTCCATTGATAATGAAAAAAGAATGTAGCAAATGACAAGCAATTTAATTCAGGATTTCCTTCTAGTTCTAAAATCCTTTCTACCCAGAAATCTTATCAAGAATTCCAAGTTAATTGTCATAAGCCTTTTACAAAGTCCAAATGAACGCATTCCTCTCACTTATTCCTTTTTATTTCTTCAATAAATAGTTTTGATTTTTGTTCTTTTGTTTAGTCTTAATTTCTGTTCTGACTAGCATTTTTTTGTCAATATGTTCTTATCAGTTTTTTATTATTGTTGTATATGCATTACGTACATGGCTTTTTGTACTTATAATGGAAAAACTTGTTTTTCAATTTTTTTTTTGTCTTAATTGGCTTTTTTCTTCCAGGTCCAGTCATATCCAAGTTTATTAATGCATTTCGGGAGATTTCCAGTTACAAGGAGCTTCTTCGTTCGCAAGTGAGTCCTCAAATTTTCTACCTAATTGGGACTTCATGCCAATAAAGTAGATAACATGAAATGAATCTATTAAGTCCATATCGTGGATGAAACCTCATAATTTTCACACTTTTAGTAGTGCATATGAAACTTCTTTCGAATTCTATATCTTTAGCTGGAACCTCCTAGCACTCTATGGGTTTTTCTTTTAAAGTTTTTTAATTGTCTTTTGATTTTTTCCCCCTTATTTTATCCTGAAAATCTTTATTTTCTTTCTGACTTTTGAGTTTTTCCCCACTTAAATTTGGAATGATTCACATTATTGTTTGTTTCGTTTCTGGAAAGAGGGAGGGAGGGAACACCGGTCACAATTGTTCCTGAAATTGATGGCGATCATGTGTTTTTGTTAATAATGATGCAGGCTGATATAGCATTTTTTCTTTTTATGCGCACTGCAACTAAGTTGCTTTCTTTCTCCTCCTACATGTTCTGAACTCTGTTTCATGACAGACTTGTGAGTTAACTTTTGCAGGTAGAGCATGTTCTCCTTGATAGGCTGATGCAATTTATGACTGGTGATTTGCAAGAAGCAAAGGTAATATGGTAATTCATGTTCTTGGTGAATGATATCTCTTGGCTTCATTAAAAATTTTTGGTGATTTCTCTTCTAAAGAAAGGTTGGACAGAATACAATCTTTCTGATGTGGTGTTTGGGAAATAATAATGGTGGAATTTTTTCAAGGGACTAATCAATATATTGGTGACTTGACAATAGAACTTCTAAGGCATCAAGCTGATGTAGCTCACTTATAGAGGAAAGAGAAATTTACAGATCACTGAAAATATTTATCCTACAAGCCCTCAGGATATTGCCTTTAAATGAAAAATGTAGGATATTGCCTTTATAGATCACTGAATTCCTAATTTTTAGCAAAAGAGAAAATTCTTACACCTTTTTTGTAAGCAAAAAACAATAAGCATCAAATAGGATTTAATTTGGGTACATCGGCACTTAATAACATATGCTTTTTCTTGCTCTTATCTCCTTTAATTTCCTTCATATCTTTTTGACATAATTTCAACTTTGTGAGTTGTATTTTGGTTTTTTCCCCTTCTCTTTTATAGGAGTCTCGTCGACGCTATGACAAAGCTATATCTTCTTATGATCAGGTATTATGGACTATGATGGACAAGTTCTTTGCAATAGTTTAGTTTTTGGAATATGAAGTTTGATAATGATACAATAAATACATATATATATTTATAGGGAACTAAAACACAAATACATATTTTATATTTGTATGCATGTATCTGTGGGCATGTAGGTATGTACTTCTTTAAGAAGTTGATAGAACCATGGAAAAGAAGATAATGATGAGTTTCTATTTTTAGTAAATATGTATTTCTTAGATATTCTGCTTTGAATATGGGTACTTTTTTTCCCTCAGCTTTTGATTAATTTGTTTTTGGTTACGTGTCAAATTCTGTAAGCTCTTTCTTGACATAAACTTGCAAGATGAAACAAAATATCATCTGATCATCTGACACTAGAAACCTGTCTATTCTGGAGCATGAGGGATTACTGCACTGATTGGTCCATGTCCACTTTCCTCTCATTAGAGGTAAATCCACCAAATCCAAGCTTACCAAGGTAGTCTTGAACTCCACAGCCAATTTACTGGAAAAGCTCCCACCAGATCTCTCCCCTCTCTTTGGTGCCATATTAAAATCATCCTCCACAATCCACCTCCATCCCCACTTTCTCTTGCATTCTCCCATCTCCCTTCATAATATCTCTTTTCCACTGTTATTGCCTCTGCAATAAACACCACTAAATACCCACTCCTCCCCTCCCTTTTTATTTTCCACTAAGCAGGATAATATGGTTTTACCCACTAGAAACTCTCTTCAACTGAAATTCTCCTTCCTCCACATAATGACGAGGGATCCTGTTGCAGGTAGCTTGATCCACCCAGCCTCTTTCACTCTCCACAGACTTTGAATGACTCTCTCATTTACTTCTTCCATCTTTGTTTCTTGTAAGCGCACAATATATGACTTCCATCTAGACAAGCAACCCTTAATTATTTGCCTTTTCTTCCTGTCATTGATTCCCTTGACATTCCATGAAATTATTTTTTTCAAACATCTAATAACAATTTGCAAATTTCTCCTCTACCCCCGCTGCTCTTATCTTTCTTTTCTCTGTTGTCATAGTTAATTGAAGTCTTCAATCTCTTCAACTCTTTATTGCCTCCCTTCGTTTGCTTTTTTTTTTTTTTCCTTCTGGTTGCTGTTTTTCTCTCTATCTTCTTTCCATTCCTTCTCCTCTCTATCACACCAGACAAGTCAAGCATCTGATCTTTCAGCCCCTCAAAAGTCACACCCTACATTTTACTAATCTTCACAATGTTCCTCATAACCCACAGAGTAGCCATTTTCTTTTTCCTCTCTTGCTGCAGCCTGTTTCTGATTATCACCTCTCAGGCTATATTCCCACTGCAGGCAGACAATCGGTTCCACTTCTATTCCATTTTCAAACAACACTAATGCTAGTTCTGCTTTTCACCCTCTTTTTCATCAATCATCCTGCCTCTGCCTCTTTCTCCTTCCAGTATTTCCATCACACATCCATCTCGACATTCTTCATTTCTACCCTCTGATTGAGCGCCCATGACATCGTCAGTTTCATCTTCACCTTCCTCTTCCGACACCCTCGCCGCCTTCCCTTCTTTCCCTTCCTTCTCCGCTTTTCCTCTTTTGGCCACTCCTTATCTTTTGCCCAGCTCTAATGTCTGCAAGGTTTTTGCCTGGATTGTGTCCTGATAACATAACTGGTTTTTCTCCATGGGCCTCCAAACCCATTTAAACCCTGGGCTTTTCTTTTTTTTAGGCCTCTTGCTCGGTCCAGGAACATCAATCCACTTGCCTTTTCCCGCCCAAGTGAATTTTCGGCTCAAGCTTGGTCCAGTTACACTTTGACCTCCACTCTGTCTTTTATCCAGTCCATCCATTGTCTTTTTATCAAAACAACTCTCTAAATGTTCGTTTTGAACAGTTAAAGCCGGACTCCCTTCTCAATTTGACTTTCAAAATCCACCCAATCCAACTCAGTTCCAGATCTCATCTTTTCTACCCAACGCCCCTCAGCAATTTTACCTATCACCGTTGTAGCGTACGACTTCTCTGCCTCAATCTGGATCTCACCTTGACAATGAGGGCATCAAAAACAATTTCTCCATTGCATCCCCTCCTCCCCTTTTGCCTCTCGGTCTGTCGTCGTCGCCTCCTTGGGTTTTGGTTTATCTGGGTTAACTACTGGTCTCTCCGCCAATGCGAACACCACGTGCATTAGATCCCACCATCCACCAACTTTGATTCCTTCCGGGATGAGGATACATTTGATCGACTTCCCTTTCTTCTTTGTCAATACCAAGAACTGGCCATTTCTGTTTCTCCCTAGGGCAAATCGCAGTTGATGATTCTTCCCAGCTCTATTTTTACCCCAAGTTCTCCCCTCTTTTCTCTAATAAAAGTCCTCCAAGGAGTCCATCAACTAGGTCTCGTCCCCTTCCTCCAGCAAGATTGAGATTCTGAAGCCTCTCCCATTTCAAAAATCCATATATTGTTACCTTTTTTTCTCTTCGCATAACACGTCGAAAGACTTTCTATCATCAAAAAGAACTTCCTCTTCTTGCAGCTATCATCGAGATACTTTTCTCTTGTAGGCCTGGGTGGCCAACCACCATCTCCTCTGACCTACTATTGTCCATACAACTAGCTGGCTAGCTTACAACCCCGCTAGCAAAGGAATGAGGTTGTTACACATCCTTCTTCTTGACAATCTTGTGTGTCAGCACAGAGATAATCACATAAACAAACTTATCAAAATATTTGTTCTCTTGAGTGCCCTAGGCCTTTCTTACCAAATGCTGAATGGTTCCTACAGTGACAATTTTCATGTCAAGTTGCTATGGAAGTATTATTGATACTAATGATGAATGCTCCAATATTAAAATATTTTGACTTTAATGGAAAACTAAATTCTAAATATATATTCTTGTGAGAAAAAGTTTAAGGATCATTATAATGCACATAGAAGAATTTCTGCTGTTTGCTGTCTGACTGAAAAAAGTGAACTATTAGTAGCTTTTTCGATAAATACTTAGTATAAAGTGTATTAAGATGTATAAATTCTCACAAGCATTTTATTCTCAGAACCTATTTTTTCTATTCTTGGTTTCCAAATAATTACACTTTTGAAATTGAGTGTATGATCCATATAAATTCCATGTTGTCAGGCACGTGAAAAATTTGTGTCATTGAAAAAGAGCACACGAGGAGAAATTGTTGCAGAACTGGAAGAGGTATGCTTCATGTATCTATATTCTAGTATATCAAAACAAGAAAGAATTTTTTCTGTCATGATTGAGTTCATCATAATCATGATTATTACTTCTTTTTGGGTTCAAATCATATTAATGGTCAACGATGCACTTACCTGAAGTTCGAAAAAAAACACAAGTTTCTAGCACTAGTCATTTTTCTAGTTTCCTTGCATCTGGATATCTTAAATTGTTGGCTGAGGAACCATCTCTAATGAATGTAAAATTGTATTGTTGTCCTTTTGTTCATGTGAATAACATTTTTTTTTTTAGAATTCTGTATAATTACGAAATATTATAGTGGAAATTTTTGTAATAGTTTGATTGACGAAGAAATACTACTTGATAGAAAAAGTTATTGTAAGCCAGATAAACGAAGATAGAGTGTCATCCAACAAAAACATAAAAGAATCTTTTTGGATGGGAAAAGCAATAGATTAGATAAAGAAACATAAAATATAATCTATAGGAGGATAAGCCATCAAAAATAAAAAATAATAAACAAGAAAAACATCAAAACAAAATAGCAGATAAAAATGGCTGCAAAGTGGATATAGACACTCTCGAAAGAACTGATAGCCTTAGCTCAAAAAGTAGCAAAAAAATGCACCATTCTATCCCAAAGGACATCCTATGGTTGTGATTGTTCTTTCAAGATTCTAATGTTTCCTTCCAGTTGGACATAGAAAAGCTTTGGACAGATCGATTCTTGATTTGTTCTAATTGGTTCGGAGAAAGTGTATCCTATCTATTCCTGTATGCCTCTTTTGCACTATCCATTTTAAGGCTGCAAATATTTAGAGGGGGTGGATTGTCCCAAATCAGTCTAGTTCAGTCTGAGACTGAACCTTTTTTTTCTAAATAAAATGCAGTTAGAGACTTTTAGTTTTCTTACCACTTCTTTAGTTGAGAATTAAAGATGGGTCTTCTTCTCTCTTTTGGGAGGATCCTTAGATTGACTTGTTTCTATTGCTTCTCATTTCCTGAGACTTTATGGGTTATCTAGTAATCATTTTTCTCCCATCTTTTTTGTTCTGATTCGAGATAATGGTTCCCCTTCTTGGAATTTTTCTTTCTTTGGAAATCTTAATGATCGGAACACAATAGCATAACCATTCTTACCAATATTTTAGATTCTATGGTGTTTTCTTATCACCTAGATTGTAGAATATGGTCTTTGGATTTCTCAAGCTTACATTCTTGTAGATTGTAAGTGAATTTCTTGATTCAACAATCTTTTTAATCATAATGTTCTTCTTCATAACCCTTATGGAAGGTTCCGCATTGCTTTAAGGTGAATGGTTTTGTTTGACTGCGGTTCATGGTAAATACTAATGATTTGCTTTAAGTTTGTAGACTGAATTGTGCTTTGTCACCTGAGGTCTATGATGTGTTATAGAAATGTTGAGACTCATTATCATCTCTTCCTACATTATCAGAGGCTGAAGAATTTGTTGTATGTTTTGGATACCTTAGGTGTTTCTTAGGTTTCACATTAGAATATGGAGGATTTTCTCTTTTTGGTGCTCTTAGGCTTGAGGACAAAGAGGAAGTGGAAAAGTTTTTGCTCTTGGTTGGGCTCTGTTGATATGTGGATGATCTAGCTGGATGCTAATGTGAGAATCTTTCTGGAATTATGAATCACCTTTTTTGATTATCTGAAATAAGTGCTTTTTGGCTTCCATTTGGGCCAAGACATTTTAACAATGTTTCTTCGTCAGGTCCTCTAGATACTGACAAACTACTTTTTTTTAATTAGCTATTTTCTCTCATTCTTTATTTTTATTGAAGAAAATATTCTTATTTTTGTGTCAATTTTGGATTCAAAGTGAGTATATATATACAAGTTGGATTCCTAATTTGTAGTCGTATATTATGCAGTCAGTATCTCTAAGTATTAAAGAAGGAAACAACAACTAAGTAGGAAAGATTCTTTCATCTTTAAAAATATAAACTTATCCTAACTGAATCTCACTAATTTTGATATTTAATTACAAATCATAATTCCATATTTCCACTCTCCTCCTCAAGTTGGGTGGTAGATATATAGCATTCCCAACTTGCTCTTCATGTTTTCGCAACTTACATTTAGAAGTGCCTTTATTAAATTGTCTGCTGTTTGACGAC
>NW_019014690.1:1019624-1031392 GCF_000150535.2 Carica papaya | reverse complement strand
TAGTGAAGTTTAATGTAATGCAAGATTCTTGAATATTCTTGAAGTCACATTCCTTCACATTACCATGAGCCATTGCTCTGAATTCTACCTTTGCACTGCTTCTCGCCACTGCGAACTGCTTTTTATTTCTCCAAGTCACCAAGTTCCCCCACACGTAGGAACCCAGTAGTTTATCTTCAATCCGTCAAGAATCCTGCCTAATGCGCATCAATGAACACCTCAACTTCCCTACTTGAGGTTTTCTTGAAGTAAACTCCTCTACTTGGGCTCTTCTTGAGGTATTGTAAAATTCTGTATGCAACTTTCATGTGTCTCTTAGTCGGGTTGTTCATATAGCGGCTTACCATGCTAACAGAGAAACTAATATCAGATCTTGTGTAAGTTAAATAGATCAACTTTTATACTAATTTCTGGTACTTGTCTTGCTAGTTGGAGGATTTTTAGTATCTTCATCAATCTTACCAATATGATCGAGGCGTGTTTACTGGCTTACATCCCAACATTCTAGTTTTCTGAAGCAGATCAAAGACATTTTCTTTGTGTGACCACAATTCCCTCTTTAGTTCGACCAACTTCGATGTCAAGAAAGTATCTGAGTTGTCTAAGATCTTTGATGTCAAATTCTCTTGCTAGCAGTTTTTTGAGACTCCCTATCACTTGTTCATCGTTTTCGGTAATTATAATATCATCAACATAGGTAATGAATAAAGTCTATATACCTTAGAATGCTTCACAAACAATGTGTGATCTGCTTGAATTGGATGAATTCATGTTTTTTTTACAATTCTGGTTAGTCGATCAAACCAGACCCTAGGTGACTATTTTTGACCATATATGGACTTTCTCATCTTGTAGACTTTTCTTGAGTTTTTTGGAGTTCCCGTACTAGGTGGAATCTTCATGTAGACTTCATTTTCTAGTTTTCCGTTTAGAAATGCATTTTTTATATCAAGTTGGTGCATATTCTAGTCCAAATTTATTGCAACTGACGGTAATGCTTTGATGGAGTTGAGTTTTGCTACTAGCGCAAAGGTTTCTTCATCATCAATGCCATAGTGTTGAGTGAACTCTTTAATTACTAGTCGTGTCTTGTACCTGTTTATGCTTTCATTTGTATTATGCTTTCATTTGGATTATGCTTCACAGTGAATATCTATTTGCATCCAACAGGTCTCCTATTCTTTAGTAATTTCGAGATTTCCTATGTCCCATTTTTCTCCAAGAATTGTATTTCTTCCCAAACAACAGATTTTCATTCAGGCTGTTGAAATGCTTCTTGGATGTTAGATGAGATATGATCATCTTCGAGAGAAGAAATGAATGCCTGGAAATTCTGTGAAAGCTTTTCGTAATACACATGATTACAGATTGGATGCTTAATGCAATATCTTACCCATTTCCTTAAAGCAATAGGTTGATTAAGATCATTCAGGTTATATTGAAGTTTAGATCATGAATCATGTTACCTGGTTGTAAGTTCAGATTGCTTGAATTTCGGTCCAATTCTTGGTTATGTAAAGATGGAATGCTGTTCTCTTGCTCCTTTTGAGGAGGTTTCTCGGGCTTTTCTTTAAGCTTTTTTCTGGAATATACCATTACCTTTTTACTGTCTTGTGTGGTTAATTTAGGAGTGGTAGAAGGACATCCAAGGAATTGTTTTCAAGGATAGGAATAGTAATTGTTTGTGGAGGTAGTGATGAACTCGAAGGAGAAGTAGTGTTGGTTTCGATTTCCCAAAAATAAAATTTATCCGTGGACTAGTTCTCCATTTGGATTGCATTTTGAGGATAGAAGAGTTGATTTTCGAAAAAAGTGACATTCATGGAGGTGTATAATTTCTTGGTTGCAGGAGAGTAACACTTGTATCCTTTTTTGGTGTAGATAATATCCTAGAAAAATGTATTTAGTAGCTTTTGGATTGAGTTTGTTACGTTGGGACTTATGGATGTGAACAAAAATAGTATACTCGAATACCTTGACTGGATAGATGAGATTATTCGAATTGATGGATATGTAGCGAGAAGGATTTGAAATGGGGTTTTAAATTTGAGAATTCTAGAAGGCATTCGGTTGATCCAATAAGTTACTGTGAGTATTGCTTCACCTCAGAATTGTTTTGGCACGTTTGAAGCTATCATGAGTGACCGTGCAACTTCCATCAAGTGTTTATTTTTTTCTTTTTGCAGCTCCATTTTGCCACGGAGTATCAATGCACGAACTTTGATGAATAATATCATTCTCCAAAAGATATGACTCGAGGATGTTGTGGTAGTATTTTCGAGCATTGTCTGTTTGAAGGACTTGAATTTTTGCCTGAAATTCGTCTGAGCCATGTTATTAAAGTTTTCAAATATTTTCTTTACTTTTGATTTCTTTTTCATGAGGAATCAACAAAGGTGATTAACAGAGGTCATCAACAAATGTGACAAACTATCTACAAATCCATTTACTATTTTTTAGATAATTTGGAAAGAAAGAAATGATAGAGTTTTTGAGGGAATAGAGACTAACTTTGGCACCATTAAAAATAGATGGATACATATTTTTGGAGCTATTTTGTTGGGTTATGATATTAAAAATATTGATGATATGGGTGTGGTCATTGACTAATTGATAGATTTGTAACTATTTTGTTTATGGGCGGTACCCTCTTGATATCTTGTGCATATAATAATTTACTTTTATTTGAAAAAAATGTTGTTGATTCTAGAGGCTCCCCAAATATCATTGTGTATTAAGAAAAGGGGATGAGATGATTTGTATGGTTGAATGGAATAAGAATTGCGATTGAGTTTGGACAAATGACATATTTCGCATTGAAATCTTCTGGAAGACTATTTGTTTTGGTACTACGGTTGGAAACTATACAAGCAGTCTTCATTGGTGGCTTTTGAATTTCCTCAGCTCTTAGGAGATAAAGTCCAACACGCACCTCATCATTACCAATCCTCTTCCAAGAGTACAAGTCCTGAAATTCACGCATGTGTGGAGGAAATTTAATACCATAATTAAGATCCCGTGTTAGTGTACTTATAGATAATAAGTTGCAATCCAATTTCAGTACATAGAGTACAGAGTGAGGGGTAATGTCCTTAGAAATAATAATTGCACCCGCGCCAACTACCCTTGAAAGGGTTCCATCAGCAATTCGAATAGAGGAATTGTTATGGCAAGGTATATATTCATAAAAAATCATAAGATTTCCAATTATGTGATCTGATGCTCTTGAGTCCACTATACATATAGTGTGGTTTTCCTGTCTAACATTGAGGGCATGACAAAAAATACCTTTCTGGGCTATATGTGCAGTACTAGTAGTTGCTCCAGTGGATTAAAGAGTTTGTTGGAACATTTTCTGTGGTGCCTTCAATTGCTTTTCGCTAAAAAGACTGGAATTTGGGGTTGTGTTAGATTTTTCTTCTTCGGCTATAGCGGTATAGCCTCAATCTCCTCTGTTTTGGTGTGGCCAAGAAGGTTTCCAATCGGTAGGCTTACCGTGTAGATGCTAGCAAGTCGCTTTTATGTGTCCAATTTTTCTGCTATGATCGCACCATGGATGATTTTTTTTTATTTGGTTGTTGTTGTTGGATTGAGTTTCTTGTGCAGAGATAGGACTGAGTTCTCAAGATTTTTAGAGGAATTTTGGCTTCTTAACATCCCTTTTTGTCTGCTTTCTTCTTAGCGAATTTAAGGCCAAGTAAGAATTTGTAAATACGTTCCTTTTCAACGCCCTTCTTGTATAGGAGTCTATCTTCGGAACACTTCCACACCAATTCTTCATAAATATCGGGTTGTTGCTAATACCGTGTAAGGACATTGAAGTATTCAGTAACAGTTGAATCTACTTGTCAAAGATCATGGAGAATACTTTTGATTTAAAAAATCGTAGAGATATTATCGATGTTGGAGTAGGTCTCTCTAGCTGCATCCCATATCTTCTTTGCTGTGCCATAGTACATGAAGTTTTCTCCTATGTCATTGGTCATAGAATTAATTAATCAAGACATCACCATGCTATTTTCTAGTTTCTAGGTCTAGTGTCTTGGATCATCTTCCTTCGGCTGAACAACGACTACCGTAAGGTACTCTTCCTTATCTTTCCCGCATATGAAAAGTCAGACAGACTGTGCCCATTGAACAAAGTTCTGTCAATTGAGTTTGTGACCTGTTATGGGAAGAATAATTCATTCTGTGGCGCTGGTGTTACCGGAGTGAACTACTTTAGGTCTGGACATTACTTCCTAGATTGATCCTTTCGTTCTGCCTTGTCATGGAAGAAATTGTTTTTTTCCCTCATGGTTCAAATCTAGTGCTCTGATACCATGAAGAAAATATTTTTATTCTTGTGTCAATTCTAGATACAAAGTGAGTGTATATTTACAAATTGAACTTCTAATTTGTAGCCGTATATTATGCAATCAGTATCTCTAGATACTAAAGAAGGAAACAAACAACTAATTAGGAGAGATTCTCTCATCTTTAAAAATAGAAACCTATCCTAACTAAATCCCACTAATCTTGACATTTAATTACAAATCATAATCCCATATTTCCACATTTATTTTTTATTTCAGAGGATATCTAATCTTTCTTATCTGTCTGTTTCTTCCTATATTAATATGTTCTTTTTCTATCCCAAACAAAATCTCTTTTACCTTATGGTGTAGTGGTATGCTCAAAAGAGTAGAAAATGTTCTAGGGAGGGTATATTTTCTTCAGTTTGTGGCTCATTTGGTTGGAATTGGAACGCTTTCAAGTTATTTTTAACTGCATCACATGATTTGGATTATGACAAGTTTCTTCGCTTCACTTCGGGCTAGAGCCTACAACAATTTTGGAAGGATGCCTGAGTGCCTCTATCTATGTAGCATAGGGATTTGCTCTCTATTTTGTCCTAAAGATTTTTGTTTTATATATTTTTTATAGAAATGAATTATTATTAGATAGAGAAAGAAGAATACAGAGAATAGATATCCTCCCAAGAGAGAGAATAACAAAGGAGAGAAAGTTCAGTTACCTGTAAGAAAAGATAGCTAGCCAGTCCATATGAAACATTGCCAGAGATAATCTTTAAAATATTCATGTGCCTTAACCTAAAGAGACTCCGAGGAGGACAACTTTCTACTACCTTTTCTACTCTATTTTTGTATTACCTTTTACCATGTTTTTGGTTGTAGAATGCCTTATCCTTTCCTCTTTTATAGGTTCTCTTTTCTTCAACAGAAGTTCTTTTGTTAACGAAAAACTATAAAGGAGTACACATTGAAAAAAAATCTTAATTTACTAATGTGCAAATAGCATAACGTATTAGAAAACAAACTGGTTTTTTAAAAGATAAGTATGTAAGAAAACGATAGATTTTCAAATACGCATATAATAATATTGTAAAGATTAGTTTATGTATTTTTTTTTTTGAAATAAAAGAGAAGTATATTGTTATAAATATAGGTACGAAAGGGGTATCACTCATATACAAAGTAATTACATATCAATCAAATGATCATTTATGTGTTTATTTTTTTTTATAAAAAGATTGATTTATGTGCTAAAATGACAATTTGAATGGTAGTTATATCATTTTTATTATTTAACTACCTATGCCATTAGGGGTACAAAGTACAAAAAAAGAAAAAAAAACCCACAATCCAATCCGGTTTTGAACAGGAGCCAAATGGTTTGTTTCCTTTCTTGTCGTGTTTCACCCACCCTCGGGTTAGGCTCAACTCACCAAATAACCTTATTACTGGTCCAAGACTGGACTAGTATTAATGGTATAGTCCTGTACCAATTTTTCTGCGTCTAAACTCCAGACGACAGCATTTGCCGCTTCTACTTTCAACCAAAATACCGATAATTCGGAGATACTAATTATTTCCATAATACCTTATGCCCCTTATGATGGAGGATAATGATAGTTTCCATGAAATACTCTGAGAAAATTTTATTAAGAACCAAAAATAGGTGTGTCTGTGATCTTAATGATTAAATTAATATTTCAATGCTTGTACATTAATCATATGAATAATATTCCAAACAACTAAGTTAGGTACTATTTATAGGTACCAAAATACAATTCTTTAAGTCTATCTAAATTTCTACTAAATAGGAAAATAAGCAGATTAATTAGAATAATATATCATAAGAATAATTAAATAAGATCCTAGCTAATTAGTCTATCATTATTTGATAGATAGTTCTTCCTTTTCCATAATTTTAAAAGAAGATTAATGTAAGCAAAACTAAGGAGCATATTCTTTTTCTCATTGCAGGATTTACAGAACTCAAAATCGGCATTTGAAAGAAGCCGCTTCAATTTAGTATGTTTAGTAAATATTTGTCTCCATTTAACTTTTTCTAATAAATTAAATATCTATTCAATTTCTTCTTCTAAAGGAACTTTTCTGTGTGTTTAAGGAATACAGGTAAGTGCACTGATGAATGTTGAATCCAAAAAGAAGTACGAGTTCCTGGAGTCTATAAGTGCAATTATGGATGCCCATCTGAGATACTTTAAGCTAGTATGTATTTTTTTTTCCTAAATTTTTCCTATGTACTAAGCTTCTACCTACTTTATGCGTGCAATGAACTAACTTAATCTCTTTAATATTTAGGGTTATGATTTATTGAGCCAAATGGAACCATTTATTCACCAGGTAAAACTTTGATGTCCTTATCATTTAGTAAGCATTACAATTGTTAAAGAATGTTGGACGTTCTAATAGCTTGGCAGGGAAGACATCGACTTCCCTTAGCCTTGATTATAGATGGTCCTGCAAAGCATCTTACTTTATATTATCTTTCTAGATTTGCGGATTACTAGAAGGGTAACTTAAATTTGTCACCTTATAATTACCCTTTAATCAACAATTAATTAGCCATTAATCACCTTTAGAAGACATTGACTTCCTGCCAACTCATCATATTTTTTCAAAAACCTAAAGGTCTCTTTTTATAAAAATTCAAGAATTACATTTTCTATTCTCCTATTTACCTTTTCTACTTATCTCTAATTTTTTTCCAATCCAAAAATACTTTTAACTTTTTTTATCAAATAAATTATTGTATAAACATTTCACAATAATTGAAGTTCGGATACTTTTTACTTAATTGACTGCTAGACTAATTAACACGTACTTGGTGAGGATATTTAAGTTTTTATTTTATTTGAATTCTCTATTCATAATTAAATTGTTTTGACATGAAAATATATTAATTTTCCCAAAGAAGGACATTATAACTTCCAATTTTGTTTCATTCCTATCCTTTCTATTATCTATATACATTGGTAACTAAAATAATTTCATAATTTCTATTAAGTTAGTATATATTTTTAAATTAAAATAGACGGTTGAGTATATGATAATCTAAATTGAATGTGTATTTTATTGAACATTATAGTTCTATGTATATAAGTTTTGTATATAGAAAAAGAAATAAACCATTAATTACATTAATTACATAGTATGTATTTTACCTTAATATTTAAAAAAAAGGAGTGTACTTTACCCTAATGCTTTTTAACCTACTTACATAACCTTTTCAACACTTTTCCTCAAACTGGGGAATAAATATTGCCTATCACAGCTTGACAATAATAATATAGAATGCTGGATTACTCATACTTTTAATGGGGACATTTACAAGCTGTGAGTTAGTTGGCATGTTTTGAGTTATATACTAAGCTATTGTTTAGCTTTTTTCTTTCTTTTTTTTTAATGAAATACATATCAACTTCAATATGTCTGGTTTTATTATGTTGACCATAGTGTGGACAATACTTATGGTCAATTTGTTGTTACAGGATTAGGCTCATGGGGCTATTAGTAATTTACATACCCCTTGAGCCATTGGTAAGAATTTTAATTCTGACTCGACCTTACAACTACAATTTCGTTTCTTATTTCTCTATGTAAGGAAGTTACCCTAAAGAAGGTATTGTAATCTGTGGTAAATCTTCTGTCCACCATTGACCCTGCTTAATATTAATTCATATTGGCTTCTAAGAGCAACTTATCACTCTTTCTGAACATGATTCCTTTCCCAAGTGACTCTTTTAATTAATATAACACTTTGTAGGCTTCTTGTAAGTGTACTTTTTAAAAATTGTTCATGAACTAACTTATAACACTAACTATATAGGCAATGTCGAGTCTTGTGTATGACAGGTATATCAGTCTCCTAATTAATCTCTGATTCATTTCTTTATTTATTGATTTATCCTCTCCTGCTAGTGCCAGCTTATGATTGAGACTCATAGGAGTACTAGCTCGTTACATGCTAATTTGCCAATACTCTTAACAAGTTATGAATGTATTTCTGCTGGGAGATGAAGATTTCTTATTTTGAACGAATGACTTCAATTCTCTGAAAATACTTCAACTTAACTAGTTCCTTGATTTTGAATTTTCTAACTAGGCATTGCTTGAACATCAATTTGTTTTTCTCATCATCTTCGGTTACAATAATGTTATTAACATATACTAGAAAAATGGTAGCTTCCCTTATATCAGAATACTTAATAAACATGATGTGGTCTCTTTGAGCTTCCTTCTATCCTAAGCTTGTCATCAACCTTGCAAATCTATCAATCATGCTTTAGGTGATTGCTTGAGTACATAAAGTATCTTCTTCAATTTAGAAACTTTATGTGACCCTACTCTTCTGTCAGGTCGTTGTGGGATCTCTATATAGATTTCTTCTTGTAGATCTTCATGTAGAAATGGATTCTTGTAAGGACATTAACGGTAAAAAAAAAAAGAGAAATAACAAAACGGATAAATTAGTCTTTTTATGTATCAATTAAATTTAGGGTTAGGGTTAATATTTATGTAATAATCTTCATCGCAACTGCCGTTGCATCACAATCAACTACTGATTTCGGCTGGTGATTGGGGTGCTTTTAATAATTAAGAAAAAGAATAAGAATATTTCTCAGATTTCCCTCTTTGTTTCTCTTCTCTTTCTCTCTTCTTTATCGCTTCTCATTCGTTCTTTCTTAGATCAGATAATCGTGTCAAAAGCTTCTGACAAGGTGGTATCAGAACCAGAAAATCCCGAGCCGATCACTACGAAGGAGGTTGACATGAAACTCTCCATGTTCATGGATGAAACGTGATGGAAATTCATCTTGATCCTGTATCTGCTTCGTGGCAGATCCATCGACTGGACCAGAACACTTATTTCTGAGTAGAATTTAGAAAGGGTTTTAGAGAACTTTTGAATTCGAGGGCACTTGATGGTAAGCAGTTAATAATTTATGTGGCGGTAAGGTCGGTTTTACCCCAATATTTTCTGGGACGTGGTTTTGAAATAGAAACACTCTTAATAGTTGCAAGAATGAGATAATTCTTACGTTCTACCTCTCCATTTTATTGTGGGGTGTGGATACATGATCATTCATGAATAATCCCTTATTGGTGGAAAAAGGAGGAGATTGTGTGGTTAATAAAGTCTTTTGTGTCGTCAGTGCAAAATCGTTTTATGTGGGTTCCAAATTGAATTTTGTCATTTTGCGAAACCAGAGTATTATATGGCTAATATCTGATTCGGATTTGAGTTAAAAAGTTTCGTAATCTTACTGCAATCATAAAAAAATAACACAAACTATCAAACTTAAAAAATATTGATAATGTAGGATGACCCCCAAACATCAGTATGATTAAAGAAAATGGAAGCATGCTTCTTTTATTGCTAATAGGAAATTATACACGTTTATATATGACTAATTTACATGTATTGCCATGTAAATTTCCATAATCAGAATTTTTAAATAACATAGAAAATATAACTTTTAAAATGGAAAATGATGGATGACTAAGTTTCTTGTGGTAGAGTCAAAACTTGCAATTAATGTCTGTGGAAATAGCAGAGAGATCCACTAGGTGTATCCAAGTATTACACTCTATTTTTAGCTTCAGAATGTCCAATCATTATCCTTGAGTTGTAATCCTAAAAGTTATACTTAAAAGAAAAAAAATGTCACTTTATAATTCAAATATTATGATAATTTTGTGATTGACACAGTTTGTACATAGTTTAGGAACATGCAACACACTTAGAAGAACACTAGGGTTGGACTCAACTTGATTTTGCCATTTTTATTAATGGGGTTTAGAGAAGCATCAGTAATGACATTTTTTCTACTATTAGGCATGACACGTAAGTGTGAAAATATGGAAGTGTTGATCGTATAATTAGTGGCCCCTTGAATCCACTATCGATGAGTTTTCATATTGTCTATCGAGGCATTAGAACCCTTTGAGAAAGACAGTATACCTGTGGGTTTGTCTGCTTCACAGTCATTCTATCTCAACTTTGAATCCTTAAGTATTAGTAGTTTTGTCTTTCTCTTTTTGGTGGCCACATGAACCTATCTATAGGACTTTTGTGTAACCTCAGTCATTGCTTGAGGGTATTGGGCTTGTAATGGAGTTCCCAAGATTTATCTTTGGTGTGTTTGGGTTTCATGTGAAAAGTACACTAAAAATTATTCTTGTTGTCAGTACTAGGCTTGGAATTTCTTGTTTGACTTAGTTCATTTATCTATTGGCGTGACTTGAGACCTTTGGAGATTAGTGTTGAGCTATCAGTGGACTAGGTTTTTAACATGATCTTTCTTCTGCTCTCTTCTGCTGATACAATATTAATTAATTAATATTTTTTCAATGCATAAGATTTGGACTCTTACTTGATCAAACTCCTGGTTAAGTCCTGCCAGAAACTAATAGGCTCGATCTTTATTAACAAATTAGTGGAGACCTTTCAACATGTTAGAGTATTCAGTGATTGGTCTTTTTTTTGGCTTCGTGGACCATGTCTTGATATCCAAGTTATAGATTTGGGCTGCATCTTTGATTTTAGAATAGGTACCTTTGGTTGAGCCCCATACTTCTTTGGCTGCAGGAACATAATTGTTTTACTAATATCTGGCAACAGAGAGTGGTAAAGCCACGTCATGATCATTGAGTCTTCCTCATCACGGGTCAAAAGCGTGATCCTCTATTTTTGATCCAGTGCCTAAGAAGTGGTTGAGTTGTCCATTTCCCTTGAGAGTGATATGAATTAATTGCAACCAACTCAAGTAGGTCTTCCAGGTGAAGCGATAAGTAGCCTGGATTGGCTAAAATTCGCTATTGTTTTGGGTAGGGTTTCCCATGTAGGAATTTGTTCCTGTACTTTAGGATGTAACCTCCGACATTTTAAGAGTTGTAGGCCAATTAAGGCCAAATAAAAGGTTATGGAAATGATGTTACCAGTAGGTAGAGCCATTTTGTGCCCTGAACAGAACCACCACTTGGAGCGGTTGAGAAGGATAGAACCTGGAAAGAACCTGGACAGAGATATGCATAGGAGAATTGGCTGCGGTTCGGTCTGCATGTGGCTAGCTCTGTGTGGCTGAGGAGGCTGGGTGCGTGGCTGTGACGAGGCTGGTTGGGCAGGGGCTGCAGGTGCAAGCTTGTGGTTCTAGCAGCTGGCGGCTGAGCGGTTCCTTCTGGCTGTTTCTGGCCGTGAGGTTATGGTGGTTAGGTCCGGCTACGAATGCTGGCTTGGAGTAGAGATGATTGGTCTATGGTGGCTGACGGCTAGAGAAGTGGTGTTTGTGTGTCCTGGACCGGACTGGATGCATACGCATGGCAAGGACAGGTGTGGTTTGACTGTGTGATTGCAGGTGAGAACTGCGGGAATGCAGGACTGGCATCGGTTGATCGCAAAGTTGATGGCAGTGGAGGCCGCAGGTGGTTGCAGGAGAGAGCCGCAGCTCATGGCTC
>NW_019014690.1:1003269-1014782 GCF_000150535.2 Carica papaya | reverse complement strand
TCCTCTCTCACATAGCTTCTCCCCAAGAAAAAGAAAAAAACAGCATGAGGAGAAGCTTTGTCTCTACACTTGTTTCGATGCAAATGTCCAAAATCTGATCCAAAAGATTGTGATAGTAGGACTTTACTAAGAATATCTTACTTATACTTATTATCCAAATGGGGAAGTGTTGACTGGATTATTCTGTTGCCCAATTTGTTAAAATAGTTTTTCTTATATAATCATTCACATAATGATGTAATTAATTAGAATAAATTAGAATCCTTACTATAATGTTAATTTCCTTACCTGTAAATAGAAATTTTATATAAATATTTCAGTTGTAACAACATAAGTTGTATGACAAAATAAAGTTAATATTTTTTCTTCAAAATTTATATGGTATCAGAGTTAGAATAGGGTTATTTTAGGATTTTAATTTCAGAAAATTTTCAAATCCTAAGATAACATAGTAGAATAAGTTGGTACCCACTTACCTACATTTACCCTCATCATTATTTATGATGGTGTCGTAGACTCGCACCCATCCTACCTCCGACTCTGCCTGAACATTGCAATGGGGAAGAATTTGGTCTTGTCACACGTGATTCCACCCGAATCGTGCCTTTCCAAACCTACCTATACACGGCTGCTGCGCATCCTGTCGATTGAGCTTCTGTCGTGCACGGAGACGACCTTCCGTGCGCCGATTCACTTCGATATGCATGGATCTGGCTTTGTCGCACGCGATTCGGACCAAATCGCGATCCACCTTCACGTGGCTGCCACATCTCCCGCCGACTGAGCTTTCGCTGCATCTCGCCGCGCACGGAGCTGCTCCGATCTGGTCCATCCATGCGTTGAGCCGAGTTGCCTTCTGTTGCCGCATCTACCACCGCTACCTTACTAGATATACCTGTTTTCAATGATTTTCTTTGGGCTTGTAGCATTTTTTTGGCTTCTATTGGTGCTAGTCAGAGAATCTATTCTATCTCGTTGAGATTATCTATTGGATATTATTTTTCCTTGCCTATAATTATTTTAAGCGATGACAGAAATAAGAAAATTAGTTGTTCCTAGTTTGGATAATCTTTCATCAACTAGTAGAGCTTTTTCAAATAAGAAGATTCAAAGCCTGAAACCTCTCCTATAAGGTATTGGTGAATGAAAATTAGTAAAATCAGGTATTACTCATCTCCCTGTTATCTCCAATTCTAATTTTTGGATTATAGATTTTTGAACTAACAGACACATGGCAAGTTCTTTTAAAAACTTTCGAACTTATTTTTCTTATACTAAAGGATAAAATGTCCGTATAGTAGATGGATCATACACCCCTGTATCTGGAATAAGTTTCATTAATTGTATTTTCACTATTACTCTATCTTTATTCTTTCATGTGTTTAGTTTTCCTAACAGTTTTTTATCAATTACTGTACTTGCTGGAGATATTTACTACAAAATTAAATTTTTTTCTAATTATTAAATCATTTAGGTTCTTCAAATAAGGAAGATGATTGACACTAGTAGACTGCATGACTTATATATCTTGTATAGAAATCAAAGTATAATTGAGAATCAAGTTGCCTACAAGAATACGAATTTTAATTAGGAAATTTTACAATTGCATTAATTGGGATATCATTTTTTCTATACTTAAAAAAAAATTATATCTCAATTTGTTTAAAAGAACTTTCATGAATATTTTATTTTGTGATGCATGTGAACTAGTTAAATATAAAAGAAGTTTCTATCATGTGAGTAACCATAAAAGTTATACTCTGTTTATAACTATTCACTCTGATGTTTGAGGGTCTACTCAGAATAACTCTTTATTTGGTTATAAATGATTTGTTATTTTTATTAACTATTGTACTAGATTAACATAAATTTACCCGTTGAAAACAAAAAGTGATGTGTTCTCATATTTTCAGTCATTTCATAAAATAATATGTACACAATTCGATACCAAAGTTAAATTTTAAGAACAGAAAACGGTACAGAATATATGGATGGTGAATTTCGTGCCTACTTGGAGTGTAATCGGATAATCCATCAGACGAGTTGTGCCTACATTAGTGAATAAAATAGTAATGTTGAAAGGAAAAACAATCAAATACTGGAGGTAATTCAGTCTCTTATGTTCTCCATGAATCTACCGAAAAATTATTGAGGAGATGCAGTTTTTTTAGCCACCTATCTTATTAATAGAATACATTTGATAACTCTTGATTTTAAAAGTTTTTTGGAGGTATTGCAAGGAAGAAATACCTATAAGATTGTTTTTTATTTGCAAACTTTCCCTTGTATTTTTTCATCTTCAAATTCAAAAAAAAAATTTTTATATATTTTTTTCTCTTAAAGTCTCAATAAAAGAAGACATTTTTGACATCAAACTGTTGTATGTTTCAATCAAGGTTAGCTGCACAAGACAGTAATATTCAGATTGTGTCCATTTTCGTGACAGGTGCAAATGTCTTCAGATAGTCAACTTCATTGGTCTGAGTAAATCTTTTAGCAACCAATCTTGCTTTGTACCTTTTAATCGACCTGTTTGCTTTGTGTTTCACAATGAACACCAATTTATAACCAACCATCTTCTTTCTTTGTGGAGGTGAAACAAGTTTCCATGTTTCATTTTTTGTTAAAGTTTTCATTTCTTCAATCATGAATTCCTTCTATTTGGGATCTTCTCGAGCTTATCTTTAATTCAGTAGAATAGACACAGAGAAAATAGATAAAACAAAAATTCTATAAGAAGTAGATAGAGAGTCATAGAAATAAAGTTAGATATAGGATGCTTAGTGCACGTCCTAATTCATTTTTTTTTTAAAGTAAAAGTAGGAAGAGTTGTATTAAAATGATGCCAAGATGGCACTGCCCATGTGTAAAAGGTATTTACATGTCGATTAACATATCTACAATGTAGGCAAAATCATCAATACAATCATGGTTATGATTTAGAACATTAGAGTTAAAATAATGAAACCAATTGTCCTTGATAGTTTTAAAGTCAGTTTCCTTTCCATCAAAAGTGCGATTGTTATGCTCGTTCCAAATAACACAAAATAAAGGGTATGATGCGAATAGCTTTTTTCCTGCTGTTAATGCCTTCCCAAGCCAATAATTCAGATTTGATCGTGCCAGCCATCGCCCAAAATAGGCCTAAGAGATCCAAAGCCATGGACCATAATTTATAAGAGAGAGGGCAGCCAAGAAGAAGGTGGTTGCAGGATTCCTGGCTGAGTTTGCAAAGAAAGCATCTGTTAACCATAGGAAGGCCTTTTTTCATCAAGTTGTCAATAGTGAGTATCCTTTCCAATGTAGCCTCCCAAGTGAAAAAAGAGATTCTGGGTGGGGCACCAAATTTCCAGATGATTTTTGAAGGAAAGTCCCTTGAAACATTCATGTTAGACTGGTCCAAGTGATAATAGAAGGACTTTACAGAGAATTGACAATTTTTTTTCAGTTTCCAATAAAGCTTGTCTTCGTGGGATGAGGGCTGAAGGTTGTTCACAATATAGAGTAAATTCTCATATTCCTTCACTTCCCAATCATTAAGATTTCTAGTAACATTGATATTTCACCATCAGGGTTACTATTACTGAACATATTACCAACCAGGCAGTGTTTATTGCTGCAGATCACATAAATGAGAGGAAATTTAGATTGAAAATTTTCATCACCACACCAAGTGTCTTCCCAGAATCTTATCTTGTTAACCCTCCTAAGAGTCCAGTTAGAGCATTCTAGGATATTGCTGTTGAGGTTCATGATTCCTTTCCAAAGACTCAGCCCATAAGTGGAATTTTTTATTACGGGTGAGATCATGAGGGTTGCCATTGAACCATTTACAATCAACTATCCTTTTCCAAAGGCTATCTTCCTCGTTCCAAAATCTCCAAATCCACTTTCCGAGCAGAGGTTTATCGAGAATGCTCAAGGAACGAAGGCCTAAGCCAGCAACTGTGAATGGTTTTTTGACATCAGCCTATTTGACAAGGTAGAGCTTTTTTGTGTTGTCATTGTCACCCAACAAGAAGTTTCATTAAATTGTTTCTAGTTTTTTAGGTACATTGACAGGAATGTGGAGCACCGATAGATAGTAAACTGAGAGATTTGAGAGGGTGCTTTTGATAAGTGTCAATGTACCTCTGGAAATAAATTTCATTTTCCAGTTAGCAAGTCTATTGCGAACCATTTCAATGATAGGATTCCAACATTTGATGTCTTTGTGCTTTGTTCCAAGGGGAACACCAAGGTAAAAGATAGGCAAAGTAGATTTTTTGGAACCCATAACCTGCACCAGAGAATCACCCAAACTGTTGTTGCCCATCATCACTAATTCCGATTTATGGAGGTTGATTTTTAAACCCGAGACAGCTTGAAAACAGATGAGTATGCATCTCAAAAAAATCATAGACCGCATATTAGGCTGGCAAAAGATAAGTGTGTCGTCGGCGAAAAATATATGTGAGATTTCTTTTTTTCTCCTTACTGCCAACAATGATTTCTTTTAGCAGTTGCAGTTCCTTTCCTTTTTCAAGAAGTTTGTTTAGTGCCTCCATCACAATAATAATTAGGAGGGGGGAGAGAGGGTCTCCTTGTCTTAGGCCTCTAGAAGCAGTAAAGAAGGAGGGCCACCATTTATAATGATAGCAAAATTTGCAGTAAAGATACATGATATGATCTAGCCTCTCCATTTAACACCAAAACTCATTCTAAGAAGCATGTAGTCAATGAACTCCCAATTTACATGATCAAAGGCCTTTTCCATATCCAGCTTGCATAATATGCCATCTTTACCTTGTCTAATCACTTCATCCACAGTCTCATTAGCAATCAAAATTGCATCAGCAATTTGTCGGCCAAAAATAAAGGCATGTTGGCAGTCGCTAATGATAGAATTGAGAATCTTGGATAACCTTTGAGCCAACACCTTAGAAAGTAGTTTGTAAATACAGTTTATGAGGCTAATAGGTCGGAATTTGTTGATGTGTTTGGGGTTACTTTTCTTTGGTATCATCACAAGGAAAGTTGAGTTTAGAGATCTGACAAAGGAGCCATGATTGTGGAAATCGTTGAAGAATTCGATGATTTCGCATTTGATGACATCCCAAAATGTTTGGAGGAATTTAAAGTTGAAACCATTGGGTCCGGGGGCTTTGTCCCCATCACTATCGCGTAGACAAATGCGAATCACAAGTGCATGTCCTAATTCATTTTCTAAGAGCAAGCAATATTTATCATACGAATCACAAGGTAAAGGGAACTTACCTGTATCTTCAGGACCTGAAGAAGATTTTTGGTTTGGAGCTGACTGCAAGATGACTTTTTCAATTTTTTTTTTAAATAAAAAAGTAAGGTATATATATTAACAAGGTACCAAAATGGGCGTATCGCCCATTTACAAAAGATTTATAAACATATTAGTATTTTAATGATATTTTCAAAAGGTACATCACAAATAATGTCATGACCTAACAGTATTGATTCAAAATTGTGTATCCACTCGTCTTTTAATATATTAATACTACTCTTAGCATTGTCAAAAGTTCTACCATTCCTCTTCTTCCATATGATCCAAAAAGTTAGACAATAGAATCAAGTTAGTAATCTTATTTTCTACAAATAAACCATCCCATGCCCAAATTTTCCCTTTAATAGACTCATCATTTACCCACTCAATCCCAAAAAGTTCATAGATCATACATCACAACCTGTAAATAGTCGGACACCACAATAAAAAGTGATTGCATGTTTATTTAGCTTATACAGCAGTGACAGCCATTCACTAGTATTCTTTCTCTAACTTGTCAATAGTCAGAATTCGCTCCCAGCAAGCTTCCCAAGCAAAATATGCAATGCGGGGGGAGCTTTAGTTTCTAAATTTGTTTTGCCAGAAAATAGTCACTAACCTCACTATCTTTGCTGCACAGATATTGGTAGTAAGACTTGACAAAGAATATGTCATTATTTTCAAGTTTCCACCAAATTGGTCATCACACATAGAAACATTCTATTTTTCAAGCAATTGCATCAATTCTTCAAACTCACTAATCTCCCAATCATTCGGATTCCGAATAACATTGATTAACCACACAGCTCTTTTATTCGAAAACCAGACAACATCCTCAACACTTAAATTCTTGGAATAAATAATACTGAAAATTCTGGGAAATCTTCTTCTAAAGGCATCCTACCCCATTCCAATCATCATCCCAGAAATTAATTTTATTGCATCTGCCCAATCTCCACGAAAAGCATTGCTGGAATTTAAACCATTGCATCATAATTTTCCTCCACAGGCCTCCCCCATGTGTAATAGAAAACCTGCAGCCATCCCTCTTATCCATGTATTTGTCTCATCTCGAATGCACAATCCTCCTCCATAACCTGTTTTCTTCCTTCAAATATCTCCACAACCACTTACCATGAAGTGTATTATTCATATCAATCATGAATCTAATCCCCAACCCTCCCTTGATGAGGGGTTCTTTGATAGTATCCCATTTCGCTAGATGATATTTTCGTTCATCATCACCATCACCCTAAGGGAAAAATTTACTCTTATAATTAAAATCACTAGTGATGACATAATAGATAAAAGATTGTCAGAAAAACTAGACACATGTAAAACTGAAGACAATGTAATAGTTGGAGTACAATGAATGAAACTTATTCTAGATACATAAGTGTATGACTCATTTGCAACACGGACATTTTCCCCTTTAATACAAGAAACATAAATTAAGAAATTTTTAAAAGAGTCTGTAATGTATTTGTTATCTTCAGAGTGTATAATCCAAATATCAGAATTGAAAATAATAGGGAGAATAAAAATATTTGATTTTACCATATGTGATGCACCATTGAATGAAGAATTAAGTTGAGATAGAATACGCTTCAAGTTTTAAATCTTTTCATTTGAAAAAGTTCCAACTGTTGGTGTTTCAGGGGTTTCACTTGCCAAATTTGCTTGAGCTCTTGTAGGTCCATGTTTTCTTCTCCCACGATCTCTAGATGGTCAGCCACGCAATATCCAAAAAGTTTTCTTATTTTGTCTCGGGTTGTAACAATATTCACAATTCTGTTGGTCTTTGGATTGATTAGACTGAGCGAGTGATCCAGTCTTCTCAACTGGTGCTGTATGAAATACGACATTTTTTCTACTTTTTTTTTACTAAATATAAGCATAAGTTTGTTATAATGAGAGAAGAGGATTCTTACTAAGCACTTGCATCTATATTTGATCATATTTAGTATTTAGATCTGACAAGAAATCATAAATCCGTTCATTTTCTATTAGTTTATGAAATTTGACTTTGTCTTCAGCACAATCTAACTGAAAATTTTGATAATAGTTTAGCTTCTGTCATAGGCCACTTAGTTTAGAAAAATATTAAAAAATAATCTCTACTTGTTTTGTGCCTTATTTCGGAGTTCAAAGATTTGAACATTATTACCTACTTGTAAATATGTAAAAGATGTTGCATTTCATATTTTTGATCTAGTGTTGAGTAATAGATATGTTCGGGTAATGTGAGGTTGTATGAAATTGATGAGCTAAGATATCACCAAGGAGTTTTCAGATTCCCATTTGTTATCGTCCAAACTACCAACATTCGGTTGATTCATATCACCAGTAATATAACTCTGCAATCATCTCACTTCGATAAACAACAAATCGAATCTTGACTAAGTAAGATGATTAGTTCCATCAAGTTTTACACGACTGATTTGTAACGAAGGGTTATCTGAATTAGGAATAACTATTTTTTTTTACTTATGTCATTTTTATAATAACCAGAAAAAAAAAAAACCCAGTAACTAGATCCAAAACCATTGGAGGCAAAACTAGATCTAAAAAAGTGGCGCCAGAAGTGGCAGCAGTGATAGATCCACACAACTAGAGCAAACAGCCAGCAGAGGAGGCTAGTAGTCGGAAACGGTGGTGGAACCGGCAGCAAATGCATATCCGCACTACTAGAGACGGATCTGCCGATTCTGACGCAGAAGAGACGGATCCATGTGAGGGTTCTGCGGGCGACGGAGTCCACAGACTTGTGTGACTCACAGTGGCAGCTTGAGACGGCTTGTGTGACTGTGAATGTGTCTTGGGATCAGTGGCCACTCGAAAACAGAGGCAAAAACAGTCGGGATGCAAGTCGGGGACACATACAGCATGCTAAAATAGGCCAGATCAAGGTGTTTGGCGATGATGCAGCACACGGATGAGGTTTTTGACTCGGTTACCGGCGGCTTGTGCGGTTCAAACGCTGGAAGAAGGCCACTATTTGGCGGTGCGTGTGGCTCATGCGCTCGAAAAAATTGTTACCGGAGTAAGGCGGCAAGCCACCGGTGAGACTGCAACTTCGTTTGGAGTGGTAAATCTTGATAGACGAATATCAATTCAATCTTTTGTGCTATCTAGGGTTTGAAAAAATCCTTAAATTAGAATCTTAAATTAGTGTCATTTGACTTTGAAGATTTTTTTTAAAAAATATTTATTTTATTTCTGATACAAATTATGTTGTTATAGTTGGGGTATATATATAAGATTCTTATTTACAGATAAGAAAATTAACATCATAATAGAGATTGTAATTGATTACATAATTATATGAAATATTATGCAGGAAAAAATATTTTAACTAATTAGGTAATATAATATTCTAGTCAACACTGCTTCACTGAAATGCTTTGTTTATTCCAATATTGGTGGGCAAGGGGCTAGGAAGGATGCAAAGCCATTATGGCAAGGAGCCCATTTTGTTCGGATTTGCACTATCTGATTGGAAATAAATCATCGAATCTTTGACACAACCGCTCTCTTCCAGACTCGTCTCTTTGGGAGAAGATGATCTTTCTGGCTTTCTCTTTGGGCCAAGGCTTGTGGGAACCTTCCATTTACTATCCTCCATAGGGACTGGGATGTTCTTGTCACGTGATTTTTTGTTTCTTGGTGATAATGATTTTTCTTGTATGTTGCATTTTTCTTATTTTTTTCTTAGCTGGATATCTTATGGCTGCACATTTTGTAATGTTCACTACTTTCTTTCAATAGTACTTCTATCTCTATTAAAAAGAAAAAGAATCTAGGGTTGTCCTTTCTAATTTTCTATGAGTTTTTTATTAAAAAAAGCAAAATCATCAACAAATTAATTGATTTAGTCAGCTGCATCAACTGATTATTTAACAAACTACAGGTGCGATCTCTTACATTAGATGTGAAGGTGTGGGAGTCAACAATCTTGGACTTATTTCGCAGTTTGGGCAATGCTTACTGTAATTCAGTATGGGAGGGACCGTTCCTACTTGAGACTGGAAGGTATGATTCTTTGAATTAAATATGATAAGGTCCATGCTTTATGGTAATAGGATTATTTAGTATTTGCAAATTTCAATAGCATTAGCATGTATAAATATTAGCTAGAAATTTCACTGATTAAATATTGAAACTTAAAATTTGGAGCATAGTGTAAAAATATAATAAGATGTGTCTACGTTGTAGATGGCAAATTAGTATCATTGTCAAGAGGGAATTTATATGATCTAATGTCATATAACTTTTAAAAAGTGTACATATATGTAATTTAGTATGTAAGAGTATAAAAGTAAAATACCTGTATGTAATTAATTCTAGGTTTTCTTTCTTATATTATGAGTTGTTAATAAGGATTTCATATTAAGTAGAATATTATATTAGTTAGAGTTCTAATAATATAATTATATTATATAATTATAGTCCAAATAAAATAAGGATAACCAATTTATATATATCTTCTAAATATAAACACAAGAAATAAGAAATAAAATTGGAAGTTTATTTTTTTCAAAAAATTCATGGTATCAGAGCTAAAGAAAGACTATTTTAGGGTTTTGAAAAAACCCTAAAATAAGCAAAATAGACCAAAATTGGTAATCAACTACTAAAGAAACCAAATTCAACGTCACCCAGATGGAGTTGCCACTCAAGCCCGGCCAAAACAGGCACAGTTTTTGCGCGTCCACCACACGTGCCGCCGACAGCAGAGGCGCGTGAGCCACACGTGCTGTCGGCTTCATCCCATTCAGCCCGAAAAATAGTGGAATACTACCATAAATTTGGTTCCTTTCACCATAAAATCCGACTTGATCACGATTATTTGGCCTTTTTTGACGCGGCTGCCCGCGTTAGAAAGATCTGCCACTCTGCATCCTCCGTCGCTCTGATCTGGCCAATTTGCGTCTGGAGATGGGTGGACTAATCCTCCTGCACACCATGCTGCCCCAGTCTTGGGCTGAGTCACGTTGCATTGACCGGACAGAGCCCCTTTCTCGCGCCAGTCCGCTTTTCCGCGCATGGGACAGTTTGTGTGGCCATTTCGCACGCCAGACCACTTCTACCTGGTCTGTCCGCGCCTGAGCAGAGCTGTCCATGTCCGAGCTAGTGCCAAGCTGAGTCGAGCCGAGCCAAGGCGATCCAGATTTGGTTCTAATTTTTTTGTCATTTTTTCGGTTTTTTTAGATTCCTTTTTGGCTCCTTGGTGTAGATAGGAGGTCCGTTTTTCATTATTGGGTATTTTTCCTTCTTATTTTTAGCATTATAAGATGCAGAAGTAAAAAACGTGAGTGTTACTAGGTTTGATAACTCTTCATTACAAATCAATCATGTAAAATTTTATGCAACTAATTATCTTGCTTGGTCGAGATTTTGTTTATTGTTCATCAAAACTAGAAGATTACAGAGTTACATTACTAGTAAGGTGAAGAAACTAGTTGTTGGTAATTTAGAATATAATAAATGAGACTCTGAGAGTTCATTAGTAATATCATGACTCATAAATTAGATGCAACCCTATATTGACAGAACATATATGTTGCTTAATATTGTCGAAAAAATATGAAATGCAATATCTCTTACATATTTACAGATGGGTAATGATGTTCAGATTTATGAATTTCAGAATAAAGTTTATGACACAGAGTAAGAAAAGATGACTATTTCTCGATATTTTTATAAACTGAATGGATTATGACAGAAGTTAGATTATTATTAAGATTTTCAAGTAGAGTGTCCTGCAGAAA
Source organism: Carica papaya (assembly GCF_000150535.2). Next base: position 1,003,733 of record NW_019014690.1, on the reverse strand, counting down.
AAGAGCGAATCTATAATTTTTTAACTTGTTTGAACACCAAATATGATTAAATATGGGTCCAAGTGCTTGGTAAAGATCAATTTCCTTCATTAGAACAAACTTATGTTTATGTTCAGTAAGAAGAGAATAGAGGAAATGTCATATTTCACATTGCACCAGTTGAGAAGGCTGAATTAATTGCTTAGTTTGATCAATCTAGAGATATATGGAGGTATGACTATTATGGCGAGATAAGACACATTAGGAAAACTTGTTGCAAGTTGCATGGAAGACCAATTAGAGGTCGGGAAGGAAGAAGAGATGGAACTACAAGAGCTCAAGCAAATTTTGTTGAAGTTAGGGAAACACTTGCTTCACCATCCGTTGGAGCCTTTTCCACATAAGAAATTCAAAATCTGAAGCGACTTCTGAATCAACTTAACGCTGTATCAACTGTTGGCACATCAAATATGGTAAAATCAAGT
>NW_019014690.1:983109-1000602 GCF_000150535.2 Carica papaya | reverse complement strand
CATTGAAATTGATCGACACTTCATAAAAGAGAAGGTGGTTGGGGGCTCTCTATGCTTATATTATGTATTTTCTAACGACCAGATGACTGATATTTTCACTTAAATACTATGAAATAAATCTTTTCAAAACTGATTTGCAAGTTGGGCATATGTGTATCTTTGCGCCAACTTGAAGAATAGTATTGATAAAAATTTCATAGTAAGTAGAATATTATATTAGTTAGAGTTTTAATAGTATAATTATATCTTATACTTAGAGTTTAATTAAAATAAGGATAACCACTCTATATATCTTTTAAATGTAAACACAAAAAATAAGAAATAAAATTAGAAGTTTATTTTTTCCAAAAACTTCAGTTGTCTATATATATAACCATTTCATTCAGTAATAAACACATCATTCTATTCTTCCACATGATTTTTTTTTTTAAATATTCCATGTGGTATTAGGATTATAGAAAAAATATTCTAACTTTTTTTATAACCCTAATTTGCTTTCATCGTTGAGACAAAGAAAAAAAAAACCTAAACAAGTCCAGGCATCATAGTCAACCATCATCACCACCCACAACCGTCCTTCATAGTGGAAACCTCTAGTTATGCTGATGCAGAATAGGAATCTCTTAAAATGGGTATATTTCAATAGTAGGAAATACGAAGTAGAATCAATAAAGGAGTATAAACATTGCGAGAAGTTAATTTAAAGGAATATGAAGATTTTAATTTCCTTTTCTTAGTTAATTAAAAGGAATAGGACTATTTAATTTCTTTGTTTTTTTAACTTTTAGAAAGTCTTATAATAAGGAAAATAGGATGATTGTATTCCTACTTCTTAGATTCCTATTTCTTAGGTTTCTTACTTCCTAAATTTTCTATTTCTCTAATCCTTTTTATTTAAGTTATTTTTTTATTTACTAGGTTTTTTAGCTTTCTTATTTTTAATATTTTTGATATCTATAAATAAAATACTTAGTTTAGTTATTAGGCAGGTTATTCATGATAATTATTAAAATATTGAGAGATTATTTTGATTATTGAGATCCGAGATCTCCAAGTGCTATAGACATGCACTGCAGCTGCCGCTACTGCTACAGCCATATGCTGCACCAGTTGCGCGGCCCTGCTCTGCACGCCCCCATGCTAGTCACTTGCCCCCTCTCCAGCTGCATGCTGCACAGCAGCTCCTACCACATCCACGCACCACATTCAGCTGCACATAGCCCTGCTTCGACAAAGCTGATACATGGTTGTTGCTCCACTTCAGCCAGCATTCATTGTTGGCTACTACAACAGCTCACCTTTATTGCCGGAGTTCCTTCCACTATTTTTCTAGCCATGTCTGAAGTCATGTCACAAGCTACTGGTGCCACTGAAGAGTTTAACTGTTAGGAATTATGTATTATGTATGAAAGTATATCTTTGCATAATCAGAATAAAAAGTATAGTAGTAAAATATTCATGTAATTAATTGTCTATTTCCTTTTATTACTCTAAGAATGTGTATATATAGGACCCTCTAATTCAATAATAATAGAAGATTTTTTTTTCATATGATATCAGAGCTCTAGAAAAAAATCCTAATAATCTTTACAAATTCTAGTCAGTTCATTGCAAAATAAGAAAAACCCTAAAGGACCAGCCTTTAGTGCCAGCCACCGCAACCCCAGCTGCCAACCACCAGCCACCAAGTCCGGCCTTCATCGCCAGCTCTAGCCCCTCAACCGCGTCCCAGTTGTGTGACCAGTCTCTATCCATGCACAGGCCAGTTGCAGCTGCCATCCCCTGCAATGCACAGCCTCAAGTGCTGCTTGTTGCAGTCGCATAGCCCTAACCGCGTGCAGCCAGAATCTGTCCAGTCCAGTTGCACCAGGACCATCCACGCAGCCTCAGCCACACTGTCTCTCCAGACATGCAAATCTAGCTGCAGCTGCACTTCTTGTGCATAGCCACCAACCGTGCAGCTTCAGGCTGTGCCTATTGTCTAACAAGTCTCTGCCACATAGTCACGCCTGTCCAGTCAGTAGTTTCCTTCCTTTGACTTGTTTAATCAATCTTAGTTGCCCTAGAAGTTTTAAATCATGTTGGAGGCTACTCTCCAAATTACTGGCACAAATTCTCACATGGGAAATTCGACACAAACGAATGGCGAATTTCAACTAATTTAGGTTGCCTACTGCTTTAATAGTAAGAACTATTTAATTGGTCACAACTGATTAGGACCATCCTGAAAGGAAAAGGAAAAAGCAATCAACTTCTTGGCACCAGATCACCTGAATTTTGATACATGGGATGAAAAAATTCAATAATAATGGCTTGGCTCTAGAATTCAATGGCACCAGAGATAAGCAATACAATGATATTCCTTTCTACTGCGAAGGAGGTTTGGGACTCAATCAAAGAAACATATTCTAAAGTGAATGATGGAGCTTAGATATATGACTTGACTGTCAAAACTTAGACAATTAACCAATGAAACAAATTAGTTACATACTATACCAACCTTCTGAAGACTTGTTTGCAGAAGCTTGATCAGCATCGCAGTCTTACTATGGAGTGCAGCAAAGATGCAACAGGTTTGAAAAGAATAGTTGAAAAAGATGGGGTGTACTATTTCAGGGTTGGACTCGATGAAGAGTATGATTAGGTGAGAGTTTGGGACCTGGGAAAAAAAAAGATGTCATCCCTGAATGAGGTATTAGTGTAGAAGAAAGCAGAAAAGGAGTTATACTAGAGCCCTGCACTACTGACAATTCTGCAATGGCAAATAAAGGCCCCCAACCACGCCAAGTTTTCATACCGACGTGTGGTACTGTAATTTCCATGTAAACTCAGGAGGGTTGTTATAAAACATCCTAAAAAAATCATAAATAGAACTTAACTATAGAAGATGATGCAGGCTGACACATTATGCTGTCTTGCTCCTTAATGCCAATTTGACATTCTGAATATTGTATCCTAATGGGAACTTGAGATAGGTTCCAAGGACTGTGTCAGAGAGGCAGTGGGATGGAAAGAACCAGTGATGCAAAGATGTTAACAGAATGCCTGCAGAACTTTTATCCTAGAATATTAATGACTTTTTTTTTTCTTTCTTGTAACATTAGGATTTATATTCGTGGGTGTTGATTTTTGAAGAAAAAATATAATCTTATTTCTCGTTCTTTAAATTATTACATTTAGGATATTTATAAAATTTTTAATCTACTAATAAAAAAATTCTTATTTCAATAGAATTCTAATAATATGAGATTATGATTTTTATAAAATACTAATTACATAATACTAAATAATTAAATAATTAACTAATAAAATAATAAAATATGGTATTCAACACCCCTCCTCAAGTTGGTGCAGGGATATCACACATACTCAACTTACATATCAAGTTGCAAACCCGAGACATACATGTGCGGAAGAGCCAAAAAATGACCAGAAAAGGCTGGTCAGAGTGGTTTGCATGTAAAAGAAACGGATTTGTGCCGGATCGCGAAAGTAGAGGCGGGCACGAGTAGAAGAACCGGAAAAAGGACCAGAAAAGGCTGGTCAAAGTGGCTCGCGTGTGAAGGAGGCCTGGTCACGAAATTAGAGGTGGCCGCGCGTAAAGGAACCAAAAAAGTTGGTCGTAGCGGCTCACGCGCAGAAGAAACAGATTTGTTTGGTAAGGCAGCAACTCAACTCGGCTCAAAACGGCTCAAAGTCGACTTAAAAAAAGGCTTGAAGTCGGCTTAAAAACAGCTCGGGCTCGGCTCCTTCTCCGGACAGAACTGACTTGCCGCGGCACTAACGTTCTTCTTTTACCGCGTTGCGTATCAGTGGTTGTGCAGATTTGGATCCGATTTGCGAAACCGAAAAACAATCAGATCAAACCTTCTGTTCTCCCCAATCTAGTCGAAGGCATAACCGAAGCAAGCTGATTAGAACCCTAAAATAGCTTTATTTGACTCTGATACTATGAAGATTTTTGGAGAAAAAATATAATTTTATTTCTCATTTTTTAGATTATTACAGTTAGGGCATTTATAAAATTCCTAACCTATTAATAAAGAAATTCTTATTTTAATAGAATTCTAATAATATGAGATTATTATTCTCATAAAATTCGAATTATATAATATTAAATAATTAAATAATTAAATAATTAATTAATTAATTAATAAAATATAGTATTCAACAATAGGCCTAACAATTGTCTAGATAAGTGAATAGATTTAATTTTCATCCTTAGTTTTGACATAGTATTAAAATTTAGTTCTATTTTATCCGACGTTATTTAAGTATTGTAATTGATGAAGATAGAAACTTTTAACTAATATCTGTATGCCAATTCAGCTTTGCTTTAATTTACTTCCATCTGTAACAATCCCGACTAGACTTATCCCCTCTCCCCAAAAAGTGAGTAATATTTTGGCTAATTGGTTTTCTTGACAATTCATTTTTTGTCGTTCTCTTTGGATGTGATATTCTTGCAGTATGGATAAATCAAGTGATAGGGACATATCAATTTCCAAACCAAGCCCCAAAGATTCCATTTATCTCAAGGAGAAATATATTCTGGCAAAGGTAATCACTTTCTTTTCTTGCCTTGAAAGAAATGCATATCTTGATTTTGCATGAGTAGTGAATCCTCTTTTAATTTAAAATTGGCCAACGCAATTATGTGCATGCTTGCCAAAACATGTGCTTGAGCTTGCGGTAAGCATGTTCACTGGGATTAAGAAATTATATTTGTGAGGTCTGGCAAGATGTGAAACTACAATTGACCAATTCTGTCATAATTTTGTATTGACTTTAATACACTAATAAAGGACTGGTAATTATGTTTGTGGTTGCTTGAGGATGCAAGAGATTTCTAGGAGCTTTCTTGAAACAATACCCAGCAGTTTTTATTTTACATTACGGCATACACTTCAATCCCTTGTTCTACTGTTTAACCTTTTCATAGAGAAAAAAGAAATCTATATATACTCAAGTCATGAATCTGGTGCTGCCTAGATATGAAGATTTTGACATGAATATTTGGTTGTCTAAATAATGTAATATTTTTTCCTATATAGTTTTTACTATTAATTTTTTATAATTATTCAGAATTCTTATTATAAGGAAAATTTATTTATTTGTATTTAAGAATTTTTGTATATATATGAGTCATTTGTAACACCAAATATATAGTGAAAATAAAGTAAATATTTTTCTCTAAATTTCTACAGAAGAAAATATCAATAAAGCCCGCAAGGTCCTCATTACAGTAAAGAAGATAACACTTGAATAAAAAACTCAGATTCTAAAGCCAAATGTTCTAAACTCTATCACAGAAAAGCTATATCTTCAAAGGCTCTTTTGTTAATGTCTTTCCAAATGATGCAAAAAGTAGTCACTGGGATAAGAGCAACATGAGGTTTCTTTCTTTCTTCTTGTCATCTCAAATATCCTGCCACACCCATCTCCACAGCAATTGAGCAACAACTACATAGCTCAAACTAAGGAACTTAAGTACTATACAACAAAGCTGATAAGCAAAAGGTCACAACAACAAAAGATGGTTCGATGTCTCAACAACCCTCATACAAAGAAGCAACCACCAAAATCTTACCCTCTCTTCAAATTGTCAATGGCGATGATTCTTCTTTTGAGTTTCTTCCAAGCAAAATTGCACTAACATGTAATTGAACAAAATTGCTAGAAAAGGAACTTGAGGAGACTAGAAAAATTGGGGGAGTGGGGAGATGGGGTTGCATAATCAAAGAAAACAAGCCACTAACATGTAACTTCCACACTCAAGCATTAACCCCATTAGGATGTATCCTATATAGAAAAGGAACTTGAGGAGACTAGTATATTCTTGTTTCTCCTAATCATTAATGTTTATTACAAGGTTCACCTACTACACGACATGACAAGTTGAGACATAATATAAATCACTCACCTGAGCTTCCTTTCTCCTCAGCGAAAAAGAACCCACAAGAAAACGACGGTCTGCAGGCCCATCATCACAACCTCACTACTTCAAACTTTACCCTCCTCCTTGATATAAATCTCATTTGGCTGTAGCTTAAGAACTTCTCCAAGCCAAAGTTGATACTCTTCCTTTGGCCCCGCACCATGCAACATTCCGGAAGGCTTAGCCCAGCAACTTCTCTTCCAACACAAATTTGGCTCAAATCACCCTCCACTAAGAACTACCATCTATTATGAATCTCCACAACCTTTTTTCCATTAGCACCTTAACATATTAGAGATTTAATACCCCACGTCTTCCACATTCACATTTTATATTTGATAGGAGGGTGTTATTGTTGTATTTCCTACCTATATGCCACTAATTGGTATTTTTTTTCTGAGGAAACCACTAATTGGTTTTGAAGAACTAAAGTGGCTCAAAGTTATTTGGATATAGGTCACTTGACAGCTTAAGTGTTGGTGAACATATTGGTAGATCCAAAAGCTATTAAGTGTATATTATCCAATTATTCATCAACCCAAAATGGGTACAAGTATTATCATCTATCTACCAAAAAATATTTTGTTACTATTGATATCAAGTTTTGATGAGAATTTTTTTTTTCATGCCGCCCTATCTTCAAGGCGAGTTATTGTCATCCATTGAAGATAGGGACAAATATTTTGTTTTTGCTTAACTTCCTCACCATCTCAATCGTCCTTGTACGAGTCCAACCTGTACAACCTACCAAATCACCTCAATTCCATCTCAACATCCTCAACCATTTGCACCAATCCATGAGGAGAATAATGAACCTCAAGATTCAATAAGATTAAGTTGGTACATTGAAGATTAAGGGACTTGGATTCCAATTCTATGCAAGTTCAAAACTCATAACCTAATCATAATGAGGTAAACGCAATTCTAAAACTTTCTCCTCAACTAGTATGTGGTCATGAGCTTCCTATTGCCATTAGGAAAGATACAAGAGCATGTACTGAACACCTATTGTATCCATTAATGAAGTTCCTGTCATTTGAGAAATTTTTACTTTTACATAAAAGTTTTACACCTATTGTATCCATTAATGAAGTTCCTGTCGTTTGAGAAATTTTTACTTTTACATAAAAGTTTTCTATCCATTCAAATTTTTAATATTTGAGGCATTATTTGATGAGAAGTGGATGAGAGAGGAAATGCAGACCCTAGACAAGAACCAAAAATGGAAAATTATTGACCTACCACCTCAAAAGAAATAGGTGTATTTTATTAAATATTACAACCTATATATATAAGTTGGAGATGTTATAATTAGATTGAGAGAAGCTTGTATCCACCTAATAATCAGGTGCTTTTAAGCACCTGAAACAAGCAGAACGGATGGCAGTGCTTATGGGCAGCTTAAAAGTACTTCCAAATGATCCCTAATGGACCGAGCTGTAGCCAGGACTCAAATCTTTGATATCTGGAGAGCTGATTCCAAAGACAATCTAGCTTTTGCTCATATTGTTGAGATTCATATTTGTAGAGAGTCTTTAAAACTGATGGACTCTTCAAAATCCAGGTTGATAATCTGGATACATAATGTGTATCGCTTCTTTTGGCCCTCTCTTTTCACCTTTGGATCAGCAGATACAGTGAATAAATAGATGTGATAGATTTTGATAGAAACATCAGCATAGCAGTTGCTTCCCTTTTATCCTTCTTTTTTCTTCTTTCACATCTGACCTTATGGTTGCCTGCATATGGCTCTCCTTCCCCTATCCCAAAAGAACCAACGAAAAACTTTGACAAAGGTCATGATAAATTTGACTTACTGCAGATGTAATTTGTGTTTTTCCAATATCCTCCAGCTATTGGCTTGAGCATACAAAACAATAAATAGAATGTGCTTTTATCTTCAGTGTTCAAATCCAATGAAAGGAAAAAACGAAGATTTTTCAAGGGAGGATAACTGTACAGTCTGTCTCTGAGATTGATGGACTGATAACTCATCAGGAACCAGCTCTTGAGAAACCCATTTTTTCTATGTTGCATGGTACATCATGTGCATGTCTCCATATCATTATTTTTCTATCTTCAGATTATAACTTGAATAAGCATGGCATAGCTTTGTCGCACCTTGGACCAAAACCTAACAATTTTTTGAAATCGAAACTGTTCCTAAAAAACATGAAGCTCAAGTTAAATTGGTAGTGAGTGGCATCTATATCTCTCAAACATAGGTTAAGGCTATATCCAATTCTTTCTACTTAAATCATTGATTTTCTATCAAGGCGACACATTACAATAATAAATCATAACCTAAAGCTCAGACAATTAAAAATTGCACCAGCACACAATCATTGGAGTGGCTTGTGTTTGATATCATTTATAATGTCTTCGAACCAAGATTGACACAAAAACTTTTTAGGTTCGAATCACTAGCTTTCAAAAGCTTAACTCATGCTTTTGGTTGTCACTAACATCAAGATGTATATTCTTAACATGGAATAAATATATTGTAGCCGGTACTTCTGATCCTACAATTACCTGCAATAATTCAACTAAACCAAAATTTAATGAATATAGTGAATATATTGAAAACTGTTTCTCTTATTGTTACAAGAGTAAACAACATATCTGCATGTGTATGGTATTTCATGGTGTCTGATGATGAACTTTTTGGTCTTCTTTGCAGAAAACTGTATGCAGCCTCTTTTTAATATTAAAGATGGTTGATTTTTGTTTTGTTGTTCTACTTGAAAATCCAAATAGGAATATTTTTATAGGTTTCTCAGATTACTAAAGATTTCTCCTCTATTGCTTCATATTAACTGTGGAAAAACTTATTTTAATATTTTGTGGATGATAATCTTCTGCTGCTTCACTTGGTTTGGAGTAGTTGGATATAATAGATTAGCTACATACTAACATAAGTTTGGATATGGAGGATTATGTATGTATTCATCATAAAGAATTCCATTTACTCTGTTATGATCCATAAATGCCATTTTCAAGAAACTTGTGTCAAGTTCTATTTTGAAAGGTTTAATTTGTTGCTCATATCTTGGAAAATCTGTGTTCAATTCTCATGTGACTTTGTAAAATTTTTGGTACTATATGTGGAGCCTAATTTTGTTTGCACCTGACCAGTATGTGGAGAAAGCTCTGATCATCAGAAATGCACCTCTAAGAGGTGATTTCTCCCCCACCACAAGCATCTGGCACGCTGTTAAAACTCATAATTTAAGAGAAGTTTATCGCCTCATTGTGACGTCAGATACAAATATCATCAATACCACCTTTAATGATGTTTTTGGTATTGACTCGTATCACCATGTTGTTGAGGCATGTGACATAGAGCCTAATTCCCATGAAGTTCAGAGGAAAGAGTATGATCCATCAGCCTGCCAAAGGATCAAGGATTCCAATGAACCAGGAAACTGTCTTCAAGGTTGTTCATTGTTGCATCTAGCATGTCATTGTGGCAACCCAGTGATGGTTGAACTGTTGCTGCAGTTTGGTGCTGACATAAATATGAGAGATTTCCATGGAAGGACTCCTTTGCACCATTGCATATCCTCAAGAAACAACATATTTTCAAAACTTCTTCTAAGAAGGTAAAATTTCTGCTTGTCGGAACTAGACAGCTTATTTTTTTCCTGACAATTGATAGATTAGGGTTAATCTACTTACTTGGGATTTAGGATTTAACCAAGAGATCACCATTAGGGAATAACTGGAAAGGTAACCAGGCATCTAAGATTGCGGGTGTAAATGATTGGATGCAATTTGGTTTGATTTGAACAAAAACAAATTCCTTCACAGACCAAGTTGAGTTTAATGCTTTTGTTTTGTTTGGTTTCTAAAATTTTGAAACCAATCAACCAAACTACAAAAATCAAATTATATATAAATCATCAAATTATACATTTGCTCTTAGAATAACTTAGAGTTTTTGATTATGTTAATGAAGTTTAAAAATTGATCCAGAACCACACCAATGTTTGGTTATGTTTATGTACATAATTTGTTTTAGTTTGGTTTTTAAATTCCAAACCAAATTAACTATGTCTCGTTAGTTAATACCATTACAAGAAATTTGTTGAAATACCCAATGATATCCTGAGTAAAACCATATGAAAACTTTTGTCCTTTAGTAAAACAAGAAAATTTATTCTCAAATGCCTCTCTTCCATCACTTTTTTCCCATTCCACTCTTCAAGTTTTACATCGTTACCTCCCCGGGCCAGAATCCTATTTATGACTTGCTCGGGTCACAATCTTTGACCCGACCTGTCCCTAGAGTCAAAGTCTCAAGTCCAACTCATTCTGGCCTGTCCTAGGGCCATTGTGCTGCATTCTCAATTAGGATCCTGCTGAATGCATGGGATCTTTTGTAGTGTTGGTTTCTTCTGCTTTAGTATTTTTGATTGTTAATGTATCTGTTATTACCATGTTTATGACTTATTTAAAATAAAATTAATTGTTCTTAGTGAGTTTATTAAGATCAATTTTAAAGTTATAACACTTAAACTCTGAATTTTTTTTAAAAAAGAGTGAAACAAAAAAATTTCAGTGCTCTTCTGATAAAAATTTTACAGTCGTATAATAAGATCATGAATTAAGGAAAAAAATATAAGTTTGAGAACCAAATTGTAATAAAAAAATAAAATTCTTCAATCAAAATGTAAGATAACAAATAATACTCAAACTACAAAAGTAATTTGCTGATTTATTTTATGCATATGTTATTTTTTATACAAATATTACATGCATATATCTGTTTATATTTTTGAAATTTATGTTCAAAAATGCCCTTTGTTGATTACTTTATACCAAATGGAGCGTTATATAGCAACTTATTGTGTAACATTTTTGTTGTACATAATCTTAAAATTACCGTTAAGTCAATTACTCCTAGGAAAGTAAGTTGTGCTTGCAGATTATCTTAAAAACTGAACCAAACACAAGAATCTTAAATTGCCCCGAAAGTTCAAGAGAATCTTTCCATGACTCCATCTATATGAAGAAAATCTATATGAAGAAAGTATATCTAAACAAAATAGTATAGATAGTTTTGGCCAATCTGATTCTTGCAGTACTAAACTGATAGCCATTAAACTTTTTTATGATAGCTTGTGGATGACTTGGTAACCATTGTTTTAAGAGTAGCCTTATATATGTATATATATATTGGTCTTATTGGGTGCATGATTCCCTTAGCATTTCAACCATCGCCAAAAAATCCAAATGGGTCATCTTGATCTCACTCTAATCCAAATGGATAATCTTTATCTCACTCTAATAGTGCCTTTGGAAGATATCGTGTAGTAAACATGCTTATTTCTGCAGAGGTGCTCGTCCATCAATCAAAGATGGTGGGGGACTAAGTGCACTGGAAAGAGCAATGGAGATGGGAGCAATTACTGATGAGGAACTATTCATTATGCTTGCTGAATCCTAGTAAAGGAACACATCTATGGAAGGTTTATTTCCATCCTGGAACTGTACTGTTATACATAAAACCTTTCATTCCCTTAGGCTTTGCTTTGTTTGTTTGTTTGTGTTTTTTTTTTTTTTTTCAATCTTTATTTTTTAGGAAATCCCTTAAGATGTGTTTGAACCCTGGGAAATCTGAGAGATGGGATGGAAAAATTGTAAAGAAAATAATCTTCCTTATGTTTGGTGATCAATAAGTTGAGAGAAAAACTTGCTCTCCAAGCTTGTGAATGCTCTTAATTTAAACTCTTTACTCTCAAGGTGAGATTTGAGCTTGGAACATTTTGGAAGTATTCTCACCCTTTTTCGATATTTGCTCAGTAATGAAAGTCTCCTGGTCTTAGCAAATTAACAAGGCTCAGGAGTCATACATGGTTCTAGTTGGAATTAAATCTTTATTGACGAAGATATCATATAAGCATTACTTCAAAAAAATAATTTATTTTAATTTTTACATGCATTTTATTCAATATAAATATTACTTTTGATTTTTTGTTGTCTATATTTTAATATAAAATTTTTAAATAATCTCATAATAAATTAATATTTCAGTTTTTCTTTAAATTTTTTTTGTCATATTAGAAGAAATGCCTAGTACTGAAACCAAAATTTTATGGAATGGTAGAAATACTAGCCAATGTCATTTATAATTACTAGTATGGGTGACGAAAAACAATTCTTCCTATTAAATTTCAGAAAGTCTTTGCTTTAGCCGAACAAAAACTATAAAATCACTTATCAGCCCTTGTATATCACTGTATAGATGGGACTCTCGTGAAATAAAAAATAAAGATGCATGTTTTTCTTCTTCACAGAGATATATCGATTGCATGTTAAGAATACAACAAAATTCAAAGTTAAACTATTACAATACAAAAATCAAGAGTTAAAAACATTATATTAAGATGTTATCATGCGTTGAACGTACTGTTTTTACCTTTTATGGAACTTTATTAAAGTTTAAAATAATCAAACATTGCTCAAACTAGTAGTACTATCAACAGCCAGCCAAATAAAACAATTAAACAAACAAGAAATAGGTTGTGTCTGTGGGTGCAAGCTTGTTTGGTGGCGGAGGATAATCATTCGCCAAGAGTATCGGGACTATAAATATTATATTAGGCGGCTAACTGTAAAAGACAAAAACAGTTCTATGTGATCATATTTTATAATTAAAATAAACACATGTATAAAATAAAGATTACATTAAACTTTTAGTGTTTCGTAATTATAATAAACTTAGTAATTATTGGTTTTATAATTATTACTACATAGACTCACTTTGTCACTTACAATTTTTAAAGTCATACCCATCTTCATACTGAAATTATAAAAGATTATATTATAATAAAAGTATTATGAATGGAAGTATAAAAAATCCTAAACTTTCACTTTAATTTATTTATTACCTTTTCTATTTGATTGAAATATTTTTTTATTTTTTTTTCTTTTCCATTTATTTCTTTTGGCTTTTTTTTCTTTTTTTTTTTCTGTTATAATGATAAAATTATATTAGGACATTCTATAATTTTAATTGATTAATTAAATTAATAAATTATAATGATATTAAACTTATCATTATTATCATTAATTTATTAGTTTAATTAATTATTTAAGTTATTTTTTAATTTTTTAAAAAATATTTAAATATAAATTTATTAATTTAATAAAAATTTAGACGTTAAAAATAAATAAATAAAATATTTAAAAATAAATTATAAAGAAAAATATCAAAAATTAAAATTTAAAAATGTAAAAATTTGAAAGAATTAATTCTTATTTATCTAAATAATTATTATATTTGTTTTTTGTGTGCTGTATTTATTTTTTTTAATTCTATGACATTATATATATATTTTTTGGATAAACTAAATATCGTGAGAAAAATGTAAGAACTTATCAGAGATTGTATTATTATTTATTTTATTAATATTAAAACTCTAAAAAGTCGATTGATTTTCTGGTGGTCCAATCACAATGATATTTCCAACTACTTCAAGGCGTCTGAAACGACTGCAATTATGCAGGGCCCACCACTGTGTCCCGTCGTACGTGTCAACGCCACATTTATATTTCTATCCACTTTGTTTTTTCACTGCATCCCCTCGTATACTCTCAGATTCTCTTTTCCCACTCATCCAACAGAAACTGAAACGCCAAAAAATTTTCAGTTCCTGCTCTGCTTCAATGGGCCATGGAAGCTCCAGGTCGAAGGAAAACGGCAACGGCACTCCAGATTCTAATGGCTCCCGCTTGTCTCGCTTCCGGCGGAGGCTTCACCTCCACCGCCATCAGCATCACCGCCTATTCCATCGCCGTTCACGTGGCCACGGCTCGAGCTCTGGTTCTAATTTGAAGGTCCTGGACGCCGAGGATTTCGCTGGCATTGCTATCCTCACTCTAATCGGTGTATGAGATTTTTTCATTCGTTTTTAGCTCTTTCTCATTTGCATTTCCAGTTCAAACTTAAGCCGGATAGAAGTTAATCATTGATTAATCTTCTCTTTTGAATTTTGGCCTTAGGCGGATATGAAGGTCAAAGACAAGTGGCTTGCCTGTGTTTCTTTTGGTGAACAGACCTTTCGCACAGATATTTCCGATCAGTTATGCACCTCCACTTCATAGATTTTCTTCTTTTTCCGCTCCATATAAAATCGAGATTATTTTCGTCCACATATTATATATTTAGTGATTTAAAATTATTTGATTTTAATGTTTGACCATCTTATTTTCAAAATAATTTTCTTTTCTGTTCTTTCCTGTAAACTTCGGTTTAGGTCATGGAAATTTATTTGAGTTCTGAAGGCTTTTGATTAAATAAATAGTGATTACTCTATTCTTGATTAAACTTTGACGGCTAACAACTAGATTTTCAAGTTTTAAATACACTGACTTTGTCTCCGTGGTGGTGTAGGACAGAAATGCCTATTTGGAACGCTGTAAGTATTCTGAAGTCTGAACCTCATATTTTGTATGTCAATCACGCAAGCAAAAAACGTCTTGCCTTTTAACTGTATGCGAATTATCCATTGCTTTTGTGTGCGCACCTAAACAGTGCTAATATACAGCATATTTGCGTTATAGTTGGTTTTGTCTGCAAGAGAATCTGTTTGTCTGCCCAAAATAGGTTCTGAAATAGCATGCAATTTTTAGACTTTAGAAATAGGAGTTCAAAATTATGCTGTGGAATTGGAAAAAATTGTTAGAAGATGTTACTCTACCACTATTCATTTTCTTGCACAAAAATATTGAGAATATTGATGCGTTAGTTGACAGATGAAAAGTATAGCTGCGAGGTTGTCATCATATGTAATTGATGCATATGCTTTAATTAGAAAAATAATCCTTGAACATCAACTCAATCTTCAATTTGATCATTAACCTTCCAATTGCTTTAATTAAGTCCATTAGATTTTATTTTATTTATTTTTTAATAAGTCCTTTAGTTAGTTATCGATTGAAATAAGCACATTTTTTAATATATCATCACCAGTTGATAGCCATACAAATGATGACATGACCGTCACGGAAATTAATATACTCCATTTAACGTTTTACATGGTTTTAAAAGATCCAAACTTGACCTGTTGAAGCCATCTCGTCCAGTTTTGCCCTTCATGTCTCTCAATCCAGACTCTGTAAAAATGTTCCATTTAATTTTTGGTGGGACTTCTTGTCAAAGTTCCGAATGATCCTTTTGAAAAATTTACAAAATAAAAAGTTAGTAACTTAATTGCATCAACTGGAAAATCATGGAGCAAATTGAAAAATGAGTTGAAGGTGAGAGGTGTGTGATAAGCCAAACTAGCATTTTGTGCCTACACTAAATGTGTCGTTCCTGCTTATTGTTGTTCCTTTTTTTTATTTTTATTTTTCTAAGTATGGAGTCTATTTCAATTTAGAAGTAAATCATTTTGGTCCTAGGCAAATGCCACACAAATGCTGGAGGTTTCTTGGACCCCAGGGTTTCCACATGGTAGCCTTAAGGCTCATAGAAGATATGAGGCCTAAAGTTTAAGAAATAAATATTTAATAATGCAGAAGTCCTTTAGTATTGTACCACTGCTCATCTTGTTGCGCTAATCATGAATGTCTCTGTGTACTTGTTACATTAAATGTGTTAATTTTTTATTTTAAGTTGGACATATGAAATCTGAGCTCATTTACAATAGGCTCTTTCTCAGAATGACTTTTCATTTTATAGAGTCCATTATTCTCTATATAACGGGAGGACATGAACTTATAGAAATTTCCACGTGCTGCAGACTAATAAGCTGTCAAAGAACAATCTTGTGGGATATTGTGAGATTGATCTACTTGAATTTCTGACACAGGTAGATGCCTTATTTCACTTTCAGTATGGCCCCATTTACTCCATTTCATAACATACAAAATGTGTCTCTCAGCACAAAAACAAAGGCCTAATTTTGTTTGAAAGGAATTTTATTTCTATGGATGCATTTTGGTTGTTAACTTGTTGGGATAATGAACCTGCAAAGATATCAAATGAAGTGTTTGTGTTTTCAGGTCCCTTGTTAGATGTGAGCACTTCGTACATCATTTCTATTGTTAAGTTGGTTTATATTTTGAACTCTTTAAACAAATGATCCATTTTGAACAATTTTGTTGCAATGTTAGCTTTGGGTACCTAGGTTCCTTTTACCTGATTTTCTGTTGGAGGAACACAAAAAAGACAGAATAGTATAAGCATGGCATGGTAACTGGTTAATAGTTGCCTGAATTGGTCATAATTGACCATCTCTGTGATCATATTCTCATAGTTGTCATTATATCATCGTAGCAGAATAATGAGGTTATCTTTGAATTTCTCACCCTGAAAGAGAAAAAATTTTCTATGTGACACAAATTTACCAGTCATTTTTGTTATGCTAAAGATCTTCACAACATTTTTAATGTTGATGTTGTTCATTATTGGTAAGCTTATAAGAGCATTCTAGATTAGGTAGCCATTGCCTGTGTTTCAGAGGATCAGAGGTGATGTGATCATTTCTTCCCTTTGCTGTGATTGCAGGAATCTGATTCTGACAGCGAATCGTTTGACCTGTTAGATCCATTGTCATCTGATATTGTTGGCAACATTTCTATTTCATGTTCTGTTGAGGTGTGCAAATGTAACAATTATTTGATTGACTACCGAGACTATGATAATTGCCTTTAGATTTCACCATAAACATTTGCAGGATCCAATTGAAACAGAGAAGAATTTCGCAAGACGTATTTTGTCAATTGTGGTATGTTGCTAAAAATAATGTTCCATTTTAATTCCTTAGAATCTTAAAGCCAGCCAATTTTCTTCTGAAGTTTTGCATGATCAAGAGTTTGAGAAAGAATATAATAGTTTTGAGGAGGAAAGAGCAGAAAGAATTAAAGAATCTTTGGTGGCTACTGTAACGTTATTGTTATAACTGTAGCATTACAGTCACTTTTTATTTCACAAAGTGAATGTAACATTACGGTAGCCACAACAATGAGTTTATTTGTTTATAATTGCTCTCCTTTTCCTAATTGCTGATATTCAACCATCATGACTTTGGTCCTCTAGAAATAATTCTGAGATATTACTACAAGGTTTTCATGTCCAGAAATAGGTAAAAGGTTATCTTGCCTACCATGAGTGCTAGGTGATTTCCTATATGATGCAAAATAAGCAGATTCTTTTTATAGGAAAGGAAATATTATTTAAGTGAATGGAGGACAAGACACCCCCACAAACACCTTCAAAGAGGCAAAAGCACACTGGACAAGTCAATATAAAATAGCATTCCAGTTTCTTCTTAACAAGGATAAGGAAATGTCCATAGAACAACCATGAGCCTGAGCCTGAGCCTAGGAAGAGACCAAAAAGGTTAATCTATCCCAAAGAAACTAAGGTGGAAAGTGGCAAACCTTGAAAGGTCCTAGATTTCGCTCTAAACACAAAACATAAATCGTAGCAAGATAGTGCCCCCTAAAAAATCCTTTTTTTTTTTCACCCCAACTTTTAACGAGGAACACAAACCAAAAAGACAGCCTTCGTGTGCAGTCCAAATCATCTTCATATGAAATTTCCC